>CM075022.1:16001656-16013261 GCA_037576675.1 Pangasius sanitwongsei
GCCAGTGGCGACGGTGGCAAGGAAAAACTCCCTGAGATGATATGAGGAAGAAACCTTGAGAGGAACCAGGCTCAAAATGGAACCCATCCTCATCTGGGTGCAACATATTTTGATACTTATTTTTCTTTGTTTTTTTCTGTATCTGTATCTTTTCCTTTCCTTTTTTAAATTCAGATTTATCTTTTATTGTAAAGCACTTTGGATCAACTACGGTTGTGTTAAACTTGTGCTCTATACATAAAATTTGCCTTGCCTTGCCTTGCCTTGCCTTGCGACTCTTGCTGCAAGGGAAAGTTCCACTGGTTTGACATGAGTACTCTTCAGAATTCCTCCTGCTGCTGTGTTCGTCAGTCACACCTTCACCAAAGAAGAGGTAGCTAAGTGAGCTGTCACCACTGGCAACCATACATCTAATTGCTCTCCCACTTCCACCATATTTTACATGTTGATCACAGGTTCCTCTTTTCTTTCACATCATTTCCTTTCCATTGCTCTGTTTACAAGTTAAACTTCATCACATCTCTCCATGATATCCATGGTCCTACAGGCTTTTATAAAAATGTGCTTTTTACAAACTGTAAACTGTTTTTATTGTTCTTGAGAGTTACCAGAGGTTTGCATCTTGTGGTGAAGCCTCTGAGATCATGTTGGTGTCTTCATTTATTTCTGGTAAATATATGCTATTCTTTGATCATGTACTTACTCTTGGAGCAGCAAACTTTTTTTTTTTTTGGTCATCGAGTCATTCACAATGCAAGTCTCCTGATGCAAATGTCACAATAAGAACAACTTTTAATTCCTTCTATGTGAATAAACTAACAAGACAGCCAGCCAAGAAAACAAAACCAAACAAAAATTGTCCATTAAAAGGGCTGTAATTCCCATTCTGGGGTATTCTGCACTTCAACATCAGTGTCATTCTTTTATTTCACATCCGAGAGATCAAGTCAAATCTTGTTCCTGCTAAAAAAAAAAACTAATGGAACACATTATCTCAGGTTTACTATTGATGAGATGAAAACGAGGAACTGCCTGTAGGGCTGATGGCTGATAGGAGTACACTGGCTCTAGGGGAAGTTGATGTAACCCCACAGATGAATCAGCTGAGGATGAGTCCAGACAGCTGGGCCATGAGTGTAGACACTTAGTGAGCACCCTGAGGCCATAAGCTGTGGTTGAGACACACTGATTAGCTCAAAGAGGTGGGGCACTCTGAGCAAATCCTTTTGGTCATTCATTACCGTTGTGTCGAGCCAACTGATGTGTCACAGTACACTGGAAAAAAGACAATGTCCCAATTCTTAAATGTGACCATGCTACTCAATACTCTTTATTTGTCACACTGATACACTATCTGTATGATTATCTTAGTGGCTAAATCTCAGCTCTCAGTTTACCCATAAACTTGCTTTAAAAAGATTTACACATTGATGTCTTGTATGAACCTATTGCTTTGTCAAATGTCAAAGCAAAATGCTGCAAACAGTTGTTTTATGACGGTGGGTGTGGTGCGTGTCCTTGTTTGCAGGGAGCTGTGATGCAATGTTGAATCGTCTGACTGACTAATGCTGATCATGTTCTAGCTGAAAACATCCTGAAAATGAATTAAAACACTACAGTCTCAAAAAATATTAAACTTTACCCTTCATGTTACACTTATCACTTATCACTGGGGTGGTACGCATCTTCTATAACCTTGGTTAGTGGGCCTAGAGTCCAGCACAGTTTGGTGGTTTCACTGCTCAGACTCAACTTACCAGTACTGGGTTTAGTACGTATGTTAGAGCAGAGAAATGACCAAACTGTGCTAGATTCCCAACTGTTACATAGATATAGTGCACCTTTAAAACCAATTTAAGATTCAGACTTTAGAACTGCTGTTGTACATTTGTAACTTGGAGGGTTCCTTGGTTTATCCCTCTGGAGGAACCCTACAACAGGTTCCAAAAAGAACCCCCTAGAAAGCTAGAACCCTACAATAGGTTCTGAGAAACTCTTTTTCCTAAGGTTATCATCACTGTTGTTAGCATGACATTGGATATAGTGGGTATATCACACCATTTTTGTTTTTTTGTTTTTTTACAACTTATACATCCCTGTTGGTGACACGGTGGCAAAGTGGGTAGCCTCATAGCTCCAGGGTCCAAGATTCAATCCTGAGCTTGGGTTGCTGTTTGTGAGGAATTTCACATGTTCTCCCGGTGTCCATATGGGACTCCTCCAGGGTCTCTGGTTTCCTCCCACCTTCCAAAAACATGCTGGTAAGTGTTCTACGCTAATTTTTTTTTTTAGAAGAAGCCTTTATTTGTCAAATATAGAGTACAGTGAGGAATCTCACTGTTAGGAAGCTGGGGTTAGAGCACAGGGTCAGCCATGATACAGTGCCCCTGGAGCAGAGAGGGTTAAAGGCCTTGCTCAAGGGCTCAACAGCAGCAGTTTGGAGCTGCCATCTGATCAGTAACCCAAAGCCTCACTGAGTTACCAGTTGCCCCTAGGTGTAAATATGCGTGGTGCCCGGTGATTGACTGGCATCCCATTCAGTGTGTATTCCTATCTTGAGCCAGGGTTCCTAAGATTGGCTCTGGATTCACTGCAAACCTTTACTATCACAAAGCGGTTAGTGAAGATGAACATCATGATGATGATGATGATGATGATGATGATGATGAAACACCTGTAGGGACTATTAGAAATTACTCACCATTATTTATTTAGTCAAAGTTCAATTTGTACAACTTTCACATTTTTTTTGAGACAAATGATGCATGCAAGCAGAGTTGGACTCAAGCTAGAGCTTTGCTGAGAAATCAAGTCTGGATCAGAAATAAAGTGGTGCACTATCAAGGTGGTAGTACAAGAGGTAATTACAAGAGGTAATGTCACAAACCTTGACAATTAAGACTGCTCAGGTGTCTTTCACAGGCCTGAGGTAAACTGCTCATTAGCCAGAAGCAATGATTGGGACCGCGAAAGTGGCGTCATTGTACTTTACAGTGCGCATGTGCGGGCGCTCCGGCGAGGAGGAGGGTGAAAGAGCTTGAGCTGCAGGAGAGGGAAGAGTTCAGACGCTGCCCGGTAGAGCGACATAGACGCTTAAAGCAAGAACACTGTAGACTATAGGACGGAGTTCCAGCGACAGCCCGACAGCATGCCGGCGACGGAGAAAGACCTGGCCGAGGACGCGCCGTGGAAGAAGATCCAGCAGAACACGTTCACGCGCTGGTGCAACGAGCACCTGAAGTGCGTGAACAAGCGGATAGCCGACCTGCAGATGGACCTGAACGACGGGCTGCGGCTCATTGCCCTGCTCGAGGTGCTCAGCCAGAAGAAAATGTACCGGAAGTACCATGCCAGACCCACCTTTCGCCAAATGAAGCTCGAGAACGTCTCCGTGGCGCTCGAGTTTCTGGACCGCGAGAACATTCGCCTCGTCTCCATAGGTAACCTCAGCTACCCCGGCTAGCCTTTCTTCCTCTCCTTTAAATTAGATTCTGCACCTGACCGGCATCTCTAAATGACTCCGAAATATCTCTGAATGACTCCAAAACATCTCTCATAGTCCTGTTGTGAACAATGTATAAGGCACATTTTTCAAACCTGAAATGAAGATATAGGACACAGTTGAGCTTGTTTAAAATGCACCTGTCACTGTTTTGCTCCTACACTCACACCTCAGCCCTCAAATTACATTTACAGAGGAGGCTCTGAGGGAATTACACCACATTTTTAACAAAGTAACGCAAATTCTCACTGAACATGAAGCCAACTCGAGCTGCAGTTAGAAGTGTTTGAATAAGAAAATACTTCTATAAACATGGACACACCTAGTCTGTTTATATAGGAGTGCCACAATTTTCAATAATTCAACTATTAAAAAGCCAAATTTGACCGAAACGAAGCCCAAGTCTGAATAAAACTGAGTAGTAGTGGTTGCAATATCAACATTTAAAAGAAAATGCTTCTGTAAACACAGACACCTCCCTGCTAACACCTAGTCTGTTTATATAAAAATGCATGCCTCCTTAGCAAAAACACCTAGTCTGTTTATGTTGTGGATTAAAATGCCACAAATTCTCATCCCCCATTTAACTTTTAGAGCACGCATTTTGATAGAAAAGGAAGTAAAGTCAAGCTACAATTGATTAGAGGTTGTTGAAATATCAACATTTAAAAGAAAATACTTCTATAAACACGGACACCTCCCTGCCCACACCTAGTCTGTTTATGTAAGAGGTGGAAATGACACAAATTTCAAGAATTCAACTATTTAAAAATTGACAAACAAATTTAAGTCTAGATAAAATTGAATAGTACTGGTTGAAACTGAAACTGTTCAAAATTTAAATGAGAATTCTTGTATAAAATTGCACACCACCTTCCCAATACCTAGTCTGTTTATGCTGAGGATTAAAATGCCACAAATTTTAATTCCAGACTTAACTTTTAAAACGCGTAATTTGACAGAAAAACACAAAATTTGACAGAAAATGAAGTCAAGTCAAGCTACCACTGATTAGAGGTGGTAAAAATAAAAAAATGAAAGACAGTTCTTGTATAAAAATGGACACCTCCCTCTTCACACCTAGTGGGTTTGTATAGGAGAAGAAAATGTCCCAAATTTCAACTTTTAATATACTTGTAGGAGCACGTTTGAAAGAACCAGATTTTGGACCAAATCGCACAAAATATGACAGAAAATGAAGTCAAGTCATGCAAAAACTGGTTAGTGGTGATTGGAATATCGATTTATTTATTATTGACTGTTAGTTTGTTTATATGAGAGATTAAAATGATATCAATTTCAACTTTTAAGATTATTACAGATGAATGTTTTTAAGAAATAACTCACTTGCTGCAAAATTTGTGAGAAAATAGTTACTTTGACTCCAAAAAAAACCCTGATTTGTGCCTGTTTAAACACGAGCCTGCTAAGTAGAAAAAAGCCACAGATTTTTCCTCATGTTGGTGAATAATTTCGGCCATGTAAAATTTTACTCCTTTTTAAATAATTAACTGCAGCCCATCCCAGAAGATAATCCATATGTTCGATTGCCTCACTTAAAGCCTGGTTTTTTTATCTATTATTGATTTTGAGCACCAACCTTTGCTACTTCCTCAGCAATGCAGACTTTTATATTAGACCTAAGTTTATACACAGTTAATTAAACCTTTTGGTCTTTTGGTGTAATCAATCCTTGCTTAATACTGTGAGACGTCTTATTGGCGATAGAGTTGTAGAGAGATTCTGGTATCACAGTATACCGTGATAAGAAAATCTGAAATGTTGTGTTAGCATCAGGCGGTTAAGGGTAGTGTCACAATGCCACTCGATTGCCACACCCTTATCTCCACTGTGATATCACTGAGGGGTGTGCGACTCCTGAAATATGTCAGCTTTGAAATCGGAGGGGGGGGGAACCCCTGATCTGTATTGATTTGATAAACCGGTGAAGAATGAGCTTCAAAATCAAATTGTCCTTTGAAAAGTTCTAACACAAAAATATCTTTAACCAGAAGTTCAAAAGCACAGCTCTCGTGTTTTTATACCATGTTTGAAAATCCTGATCCTGGCTTTATAGCGTGTGTTTATCTACTAAGTTTAGCCTAACCAGTCATCATCAGAGTGATCAGTTTGGTTCGTTACTAGACGAGGTAAACACGGGTAAACTTTGCCATGCCATCATTTACAACACGCAAACTACAATGAGGATGAATTCATTTATCATGAGAATATTTTGGGCTTGAAATGCTGAAGTGCTGCTCAAGTTTATAGGGAGAACATGTTGAAGGAAAATAATCCATTTGGACAGCGTGCTTTGTGCTCGGCATGGGCACGAACACGCTTCTGTCTTATTGAATTGAATGCCTTGTGAGTTTCCAGAGCACTTTTTTTTTAATTTTTTTTTTTTATTTATTTCAAGCCCTGCCAGCATTGTACCTGTGTGAGCTTGGAATTTCTTTTTCAATGTTATGCCAACTTTATTTCCATGGATGCTTTTTTGTTTCAGATAATGTGTTGGTTTATGTTTAGTTCCTCAGCAGCACTTACTGTCCTCCTGTATTCCCCCAGTAGCCCTCTTTTCAGCTTAGTTTACACCACCGTTATCATCCCACCTATTTACTCAGGAAGTAGATGGATGTCCTCCATAGGTTACAGTTTACACAACTGTGTCATGAATGATGGTGTCTTCCTGTTCAGGAGATGCCCACAGGTTTACACTGGCTCTATATGCTAATTATAGATTGATGTTTGGAAAGAGTGACTGTTGACAGGATCGGTAAGCCAATGGACCTGTTTTTTAGTGCCTGCATGTTCGTCTATGTCTAAGGTTACATAACTAAATAAAGATGAATGATCAGTATCTGAAGTGGCAATTGTGAATCTTGAGTAAATGTGAAGTGTTCAGTAAAGTATGTCCATTGTGTCTTAGTCACTCCTGGTCTCTCTGATGTGAACATGGACAGTGTGTCTTGTAGTGTCAGTGGAATCAAGCCCCATTAGAATAGATACAAGCACGTAAAAGTCCTCAAATAACCTATTTTTTTCTTGCCAGCTCATGGAAGACGAAACTAACAATTACCTGATGTGTATAAAGTGGGTTCTAGATTTGTGCGATTATTATTTGTCACATTGTGTGAGATGAGCTCAACAAAATATTGCCCGATTGTGTGATAACATGTTCTCGATGTTGAATTATATGTTGATGGTCCTCTAACGATAGACCTGTGATTAAAGAAAATTACTACGTGAACTATGTACGTGATCTGGGCTCATGCACAAAGTGACCCAAACATGTTTCAGCGTGAGCTTGAGGTAATAAGGATAGTTTTCTGTTAATTAAAATGTTTTGTTTACATTCCGCCGTTACAGCTACTGTATTTGTAGCTATCCTGAGAGTTTTGCGTAATCCGATGCCGTCCACCTATTGGTGGCTTTCAGACGACTGCTTGTAGCAGCTGTCAAATAAAAATTTTGACAGTGCTAGAATTGTGTCGTCAACTATCTTTGGTTGCAGTGACACAAAATCGGCCGCCGATTTAGTGGACTAAGAAAAATTAACGCAAACAAACGAATATCGTTCTTCCCGCTGTTGTGTCGGAAGGCTTCTCAATCATCGACGAGTTGAAGACTGGGGATTAAGTGCAAGAAGATTGTTTTCAGTTTGTGACAAAAAGAACGACTAGCTGAGGAATTCTGTTATGTAGAAGGCACACATTTTATTTACCCCAAAGCATACAGTGATGGATGATGCATTGTTTCTCGCTTTCCACATTTTAATGGTCTCATTTCACCATGTCTTCAATTATGGTTTAGTGTCTGACTTGAATATTTAATCAATCCTGTTCCAGTATAATCATAGTGTGGACTTGAAATATCTCAAAATAGCCCTAGCGGTCTGCTTGATTTTCTGAGGTTGCCTACTGTTGGTAACAGAAATCGCAATTTCCTAACCATTCATTCAAATACATGAATCACTGAAAGAGCTCGCTAAAATCCACTGTTTTCACGGTTGTAGAATAATCCGAAGGTGCTGTTTCTTGGAGGAGATCTGGCCGTATGATATCATTTAGTGCTAAGTGCCTTTCCATCTGTTTTTTTTTCTGCCATGGTCACTTGAAGTTCAGCCCTCGGTCCACGGAGTTCGTTCAAAAGCCACAGCCCACACGGCGGTTTGCTTTACTGTTTTTATAGCTCTGTCAACTCTTCCTCAATAAAGAACGATGTGTTTTTGTATCTTTTCGTAGAAGGTCTGTAATCTGCGCGTCTAAAAAGAAACCACCGCTGCCCCGGTAGCAGTCCATAAATTCCACCAGCAGAGCAGAGTGCACGGTGGCTGTTGAGCAAGGAGCCGTGAACCCGTGTCTACCGAAGACCAGATCTCCGCTGTGACTATCGAATAGGAAAAAGAAAACATTTCAGACGAGTAACTCTGCAGTGGCTTGTTCAAGCTGCTTGACCTTGGAAGCCGTTGAAAGCCTACCGCCTCCTCGCATCCTCTGAGCTCAGCCTAAACCAATATGTTTCTCTAGAAAGCGCGGTCATGCCCATGGAATTCTCTGGTGTTTGAGGGCCTTTAATCACGATGACGACCGCAAGCCGCCACAGGCCTCCCTTGCAGATCCAGCTCCAGCAGGAGTTCAATAAATCAGACCATGCCAAAGTCTAATCTCCAGAGAATAAGCCCAGAGAGGAGGACCGGAGGTTCTGTGATTACTGCTGCTTTCTTAGTTTAAATGTTGCAAGTTCACATGAGTTTGAGCTTTTCTTGGGTGGTCACTTAGAGGTGCTGCTACGAGTATGTCAGTGTTGCTGTCATTTTTATATTACTCAGCTGTGTGCTTTTGTAGGTATGAGTGCGAGAAAGGCTGAACTGATCCATACTTGCTGTCAGATTGTATAGAAAGCCAGGCGCTAGATTTAAAGCTGCCGTCTGGCAAAGCGAATGAAAGCCATGTCAAAGTCCTCATGGCAGCTCCTGTATTAAATCTAGCGCAACATAAAAAGACAAATATGACAGTTAAAAGGTCCTTTAGTTGATTGTGCTACTTTAATGGTGTATTGTATTATAATCCTTTTATGAGCCACTTTTTCATCTTGAATACCTGGGGGAAGAAATGAAACATTACACAAAGTACTTATGACGAAGCACTTTAATGTAATTATCTGCAATCAATAACGAGAGCTGTAATGATGATCGCTAGTTTTTTTCACTAGCCTCTCTCTTTTTATTTTGCGAAGTTAATAAGCCAAAGAACACAACTTGTCATATTACCAAGGAACTGTAAAGTGCAAAATATTGAAGGAAACTTTACCTCTGACTCTTACAAAATGCTGACACTGGAGACTCCTTCCATAAATGTTAAATAAACATCTCACAGAAACCTTCACCGTATCAACTATTATGCTTTTCTTAGTTAAATAATAATAATCTGTTTTTGATGATTAGGTTTCGATTATGTGTAGCATCTGCCATACAAGTCCCTTTGAATGAGACATTATAGAAATGGTTAGAAGGAGCACATTAATGTAACCCTTTAACGTGATTTACAGCCTGTACTGCTTTCAGAGCTGCTGTTGATAGAAAATTAAATTAATCAACACTTTCTGACCAATCGGATTCAACATTCCAACAACACTGTGGTCAAGATAAAATAAAATACAAGAGCTATGATCAAGCCAAGTTAAACAATGACCTTGTGTGTTTATCTTTTGTAAGGCCAAGCGTTCAGTCATCTCATATCTTTAAATTCTCCCTGCCCCCAACCCAGAGATTTAAAGGCATGATCGCTGTTGAAATGAAATAACATTGCGTAAGGCGCATGCTAATGGCGGTTATTATTGTCTTTGCCTATTAAACATGACATCTGGGGTTCTCATTCAGTTCCATGTCTCCATTACCAAGTGGTAGTCATTCTTCCTCCATGGCGCTGTCAGTGGAAGAGTGTCAGGCTTTGGTCCAAACGGTGACTGATGAAGTGGTTTTGTGAGTTCCTCTTGATTCCTTTAGACGGCCAGCCAGAACTTGCAAGAGTGGAGTTGCAGTTGTTGTCCAGTGTGCGGTTAGATGCGAGATGCTGTGTCTCGGTGATAAATAAACAGCTTCGAGGACAGGCTGCTCAGTAAGTGATTTCCCTACAAGCTGAAGTATTGAAGAATACTGCTATCCTCCTCCACTTCCACTTGTTCTGCTCCCATCTCCACTGCTTCAGAGGTCCTGATCTCTCTGGTTTCCTCTTCACCTCCTTAGTATAAGGCTTCCGCAGAGACCGGATGTCTTGGAGAAGCAATAACTCCTATCCAGAGTTAGTTTAGTGAGACAGATTGAGTCCAGCTTACATTAATGAGAGGGGCAATGGTTCTCGTTTCAGTTTGATCGTTCCTATACGATCTTAGACTGCCACGATATCCAATGACGTTTACATGTTTGACTCTAGATTTATTTTTTTTCTTGGTAGTTTTGTATATACATTCTTTTTTTGACCTCTCCCCTATCATATGACAGCCAACAGCCTACCTGTCGGGGAGGGTGAAGGCTAACACATGCTTTCTCTGAGACACATGAAGCCGGCCAACAGCATTTTTTTCAAACTGCCGTGCATGCTGTTTGGCATAACATGCTCTGAAGAAAGCGCTGTCCGCCCCCTTCCACATACATAAGCTCATAGACGCCTGTGATTGACAGGGGAGACAGTATAACATCCTTCCCACCCAGAGAGCATGACCAATTTTGCTTTCATGGCTCCCGGCCACGGATAGGTGTGGCATCATCGGGATTTGAACTTGCGATCTCCCGAAGGAAGTGCGAAAGCTTTTCTGTTGTTTCGGTGGGGAGCATTAAATAACTTTTGACACTTCAAACAAATGCCATGACCTCAAACGAAAAATGCTTCAATCTGGCAATTTTTTTAAATTTAAACCACTCGATCTCAGTGAAGTGACATGGATAATTTAACAGACCAGTCATCAGGATTTGCTTTCTCAGGATTGCTCTACTTGCGCTCCCTGAGTGAGATGTCCCACACAAACCAGCTGTTGAGTTAATCTCAGAGTATTTAACATGTAAACCTAATGACATTCATCTGGGCCACTCCATGGCTTTAGATTTTAGTTTTGTGTGTCGTTTTGGGCGATCTGTTGTGGAGAATTAAATGGTTAATCAAGAACAGTAAATTGCAAGCAAGGAAAAATTCATCACCGAAGCTTAGCCTTATTAGTATTAAGTGACGACATTAAGTGTTGGGTAACACTGAGTAAGGAATTATTCCAGTTTTTTTCCACAATTGTTCCAAAAAGTTTAGGAAATCTGACTGTATGTGGTTACGGATCAAATCTGAAGCCTTCTTACACTGTCCAAGTTCTTGATCAGAAGCATTTGTGAGCATGCTATAATTCTTCTGGTATGCTGACAGGGCAGAAGTGGAATAATTTCTTTGTTTTTTCACCACATGTCTGCGTCATGGGCAGTTTGATGAAGTTGTGTAGGAGCTAAAGCTCTCTTGAGGAAAGGAAGGTGATTAAGATACCCAGAATTATAGCAGTATGTTTTATTACATGTCTGTTCTAAGATTCTGTTGGTCGACTACATGGATTTAGTTCTTTATTTATTTGTATGAGAGAATACAGCTTCTACACAGACATTTCTGTGAAGGGAGGTTTGGACCATGTTCTGTTTTACTGAACATGTTGCATGACTGATGCATGTGAACAAGTTTGGTACTGGGGATCCTCTCTGTGATCATGCTTTGGAATGTATGGTACTTGGCACAGTACAGCTCTGAATATGATGCATCACTAACAGTTTGAGGCTCAATCATGCAATATGGACAGATTTTTAAAATTCGCTATGAGGAGGTCAGACGAGTCTCCTTACACAATGATGTTTGCGGATGACATTGTGATCTGTAGTGAGAGCAGGGAGCAGGTGGAGGAAAGCCTGGAGAGGTGGAGGTATGCACTGGAGAGAAGAGGAATGAAAGTCAGTTGTAGTAAGACTGAGTACATGTGTGTGAATGAAAGGGAGGGAAGCGGAACAGTAAGATTACAGGGTGAAGAGGTGAAGAAGGTACAGGAGTTTAAGTACTTGGGGTCAACAGTCCAGAGTAA
>CM075022.1:16013361-16066238 GCA_037576675.1 Pangasius sanitwongsei
GGATGCAGAAGATAGGGATAGGTGGAGAGTGATGATTCGCTGTGGCGACCCCTGAAGGGAAAAGCCGAAAGAAGAAGGCGGCGGCTATGAAATGCTTCTGTTGAACCAACTGAAATAGACCTTATTTTATCACAGGAGCTCTTTGTCTTTAATTGTTTATTGAAACAATTTGTTGCCGAAGTCTGATTGGTCAGATGATGTTGATTTAATTTTCCATAACAGCAGCTCTGGCAGTAGTTCCGGCTGAAAGGCAAAACACAGGTTCATATTAATGCACTCGTTCTGAAATGTTCTTGTTTCTATAGTAACAGCTGACACAGGGACTTGTATGGATGATGCTCTACATAATCTGGTGAAGTTTTCTGTTAGGTGTTTAACATTTTAAAGGAGCCTCCAGTGTACTTTTTGCGCCATGGGAAAGTTTTCAGGACTTTGCAATATCCAGTTTCTCGGTAACATGACAAGGTGCATATTTTTTGTCTTATTAACTTCAAGCTGTTTTATAGATGCTATAATGAGATAACGGAAACTACATGTTCGCAACTCTCACACAACTCCCAAATCATTAAATGTATAACTATAAATGGATAAAAAGCATGAGGTCATTCGTTAATTGCTTCCAATAACAGTAAATAATCTCCTTTGGGTGTCGTTGATTACTTTACTATAAGAGCACACTCTGTAGTGTTATTCCTCACTACTACTACTACTATTATAATCATAATAATAATAATAATAATAATAATAATAATAATTAGTGTCACTTTGTTACCATAATTAATGGTACCTCGTACAACAAAAAGATAATAAGAGGCTGGAAAGTAGGCTAATTTTAGGTTATAGTCCAGTTTTTCCTTTTTTTTTTTTTTTTTTTTTTTTTAAGTAAATCCTTTGGACAGGATTATTGTCAAAAAATTGTGACACTTTGTTGAACAGGAATATCCTTACTCAGCAACAACCAGGGGGAAAAAAGTCAAGTTTATAATTTGCTGATTTGAACTGAAAGGTTATTCTGTGAAATGTGTCAAACTTTAGACCAGGAGGGCTACGACTGAGTAGAGTGAAGCATTTTAGAGTTTACGAGGACATTTGTGGGTCATATTTGGTGTGTTATAAGCGAGGAAATGAATCTCCGTAGGCCGGTGATGCTCCAAGGCTAGACTTTGACACTCCTTACATGATGAGCTCAGCTTATAGGTTCTTATCAAAGCATTGGATGTGAACCTGAATTGCTACACGTTCTGTGGGTGAAAAGAAAAATTTCCGGTCTGTTAAAATACTCGTTATCATAACATTTCAGAATGTGCTAAATGGAGTGTTTAATTTGTCTCACACTGTACTATTTATCTAGTTTGAGTTATGCTTTTTTTTTTGGCATGATGTGATTTTCCGGCTTTTACTTATAGAAAAATGAAAGAAAAAAAAATACTTGCAATATAATTCTTAAACTTTTGTTTTCTTTTTTTAGTATTTTCTCTTCCATTTTCTGTTTTGACCCTGGTTTTATACAGGAAACCCTGTCACTTAAAACCTGTCTTGCTGGCTCTTCATGTATATGGCCATGCTTGTTCACCCTTGTTTGTCCTATGATAGGCATGTGTATATACACACACACACACACACACACACACACACACACACACACACACAGGAAACCGTGTCTGTCTTTATCTTCTTTCCTAGGGGGCTGTTTTTAAATTGAAACGTATGCTATGTACAGTCTTCACAAAACTCTGGAATTCTCATTAAAGGAAACTCCTGCATCAAAAAGCCACAAGCTACTTTTTTTTTTTTTTTTTTTTAAACTTTACTCGCTCTGTATGCATCTCCAGGGTGACATCATTGGCTTCAAAACCAACTTGTTCTGTTCAGCCCATGGTCAAACGATAATGTACGAGACCTGCTCTGTTTTTATACGCGGATATTTGAGTAATTTATGCTCCATGTGTTCTGCATCAAAAGAACCCGTCAGACATCATTCGCTCAGGATCCCTTTTCGCGTCCTCAGTGGATGTTATGATCCCTCCTTCTCATTGTCTGAATGAGAGGAGTGGAAAAGATGGGCTACACCTGATTTGGCTGTAAACCGACCACAGGAAGCACCATGCAGAGCAGGGTTATAGGAAGGAAGTTCTTGTGAAACCTGGGAACGTTGAAATGCCTGTGCTAACTCACTAGACTTTAATGTGTGTGTGGGAATTCACGGACATACTGGCGCATGGAAAGTGCGAGAACCCAAATATCAGCCTCAGCCTCTGCCCTGGAAAATGAGTGATGCCTTTCATTTCATTGTAACACAAACCTGTGTGGCATTTGTGAAAATTGTCATCTGCATGCTTTGACGTCAGACTGTAACAGAACCCTTGTGTGTGGTGGTGGTTTTTTTTTTTTTTTTTAAAACAACTATCCCCCTCCCTCACCATGTTGGAATGTCAGTTTGCTACCTGTGCTGAAAGAGGATGTACAGCTTAGATAAGTTTGGTATTTACTAGGGATGCCAAAAAAAACTTTTTTTTTTTTTTTTCTCTCTCTCTCTCTCCTTCTTCTCAGACTCGAGCACAAGTACTCATCGATACTGATACAGATACCGAAATAATAACCTACTTGGTATTCGGCAGTCGGGCGTCATGGAACATTTTTATTGAGCTCTGTTTACATATAGGTATGTTTGATGATAATGTTTAAACATCATTAAAAATGAGCGCAAGGTGCCCTGAATTGCATCTTCACTCGGAAGAAAAGTGTAGAACCTGGCGAAAATAAATGCATGTCCTGGAGCTCAGTGCTCGCAGAACTGAACTGCTCGCACAGTTTCTCTGTATGCTCACTTTTCTTCTTGCTTCTGTGTTCACATTTTAATGACCGCAATCACCAATACTGCTCTGCACAATCGCGTCAGCCACCCTCGCACGCTCTAGATATTAGATATCTTTATTAACAGTATTAATGATACTGTTTGAACACCATAAAGATGCTTTGTCAGATTACTTATAGCGTAGGAAGATGCTGTAGTTCCTCCTCTTGATCTTTTCACAGAGCAGAGTTTATGCAGTCTGCTTTGATTTGCTTTAATGCTTAACTGTGAAATAGGTAGCTGTAATTTTCTGTCGTCTGGTTTATTGCTACAATGTACACTAAGTTTACAGCACATGGTATCTTGCAGTATCTGAGCAATTTTTTTTCTTGTGTATATGAGCACAGTATCGGTCAGATACCCGATACCAGTATGCATCCCTAGTGTTTACAGTAGACTGCTTGCTTTGCCCCAGTTTCATCACTCCACACCCAATGCCTGAGTTTCACTGCTTTACCCTCTCACGTTCTAGCACTCCATTTCAAAATGAATTTTCCCTCTTGTGCTACGGGTTGCTATGAAAGTGCCAGTGAGTGTGCCCAGGCAGACCATGTGCCCCGCTAACCCTAACAGCATTTCTCATCGGAAGCCTTCTGTTTCTTCTGTGTTCAGCTCCAGTCGCCATTTTACCTTTCAGTCATCTGCTGCCTTTGCGTTTGCATTTCTCAACCTCTTCCATTACCTAAAGCTGATTGCATATGCCAGATTTGGTAGGCAGAAAGTGTTTTTTTTCCCCCCTTTTGGCCTTGGTCTCCTGCAGTGTGTGTGAACCCAACTAATAGATTAGTGTTCCAAGGTCAGCACAGGAAACGCTTACCCCTTCGGCATGGGAACTGAAGGCCACGTTGCGTCGTTTGGAGCGCAGCGCTGACCTTAGAAAAGCCTGGGTCTTTGCCACAGGCACAGGAAACCCCTGCCCTCAATCTCGCCGACATCACGGGTGAGCTAATCTTTAGGAATACTCGGACCCACCGAACGCCTGCTAATTTATGGGAGAGCTAGTTTACAGTTAATTTATGAAACTTAAACGCTGATCTTTTTCTCCGAACGATTCCTCACAGGTTTCTTGGATGTTAAATAAAATATATAATGCTTCGGAGTTGCAGATGAATTGCAGACGTTGTCTCGCATCAGATGGTTTAAGGATTGCAACATAGCTCCTCGAGCATTCTTTCACCAACTCAGAAAAAGCAATAGTTCATGCTGCTCTTTAGACCCGTGCAGTGCGTCGGTGAAAGATTAAAGTTAATGTTTTACCTTCTCATGACATGCCATCTGTTTTAAGCTTGTGCTTGAAAGCGTTGCATTCGATGATCTCATCCCTGCCTGGTGCTTACACAACCGTACCATGCTCCCTGAACGTGTATTTAAGCTGCAGGGCGCAAATGTTTCAAACGTTTTTGCTCTCAAGTCCTCCAATAATCAAAAGCATATCCAACATGTCCACACACCTGAACGTTCTAGGAGCTTTTATGATCTGTAGGCCTGTGTGGATTAGAAATTGGCGACGTTTAGTCTTTTCAGATATTTTCGTGGATGTTCAAATGAGCTATGGTGCGATCTGAAAGGGGCTTTTGAGCAGGAATATCAGAGTGAAGAACTCTTTCAAAGCGTAGAGACTCCACCCTTGGTTTGAGGCCAGTGCTTATTCAGAAACCGTAGCAAAGCTTGTGTTGCCCACTGAAAGGTACCATTGGCCGTTTGAATTACGGCTCAGACATGTCTGACAGATTAAGGAGCGCAGGGGAATTTTATGAGAACAAGTAAAATGTGCAAACAAAGAAAGCCATAGTAACATGATCTCTTTATTTGGCACGTTTGAGGGGATGGTAATCGTCCCTTGCTGTGTGCGTTTCGGCTCTATTTGTCATAAGGCTGTAACTTTTGAGATTTGCGAGTGGTTATACACTGATTCCCTGCCTCCTGTTTTATTTATTTTGGCCACTTCAGCCAGGATGACATCAGATATATGAAGGGTCTACAAAGCCTTTTTTTTTTTTTAATTCATCAAGAAGGCAAGTTTAGACATTGGAGTTACATGAAAGATTGCATCTTTTGTTCTCACTTTTTTTTTTTTTTCCTTTTCCCGATGTGTAACTCGCATAGCATTTCGGCTGGTCTTATTAGTTTTGGATATTTTTAATAGGCCGTGTTAGCATTAAACATTAAACACACTGGCTAGTTTCAGACTGGTGTTGAATATTACAGTGAGATTAAATCATTTGTTAATGGTCAACCAATATGAAGGACTAGTGTTAATCTTGTGAATGCAGTGTATGGATGATTATTGGAATGTAAATGAAAACCATTTTAAGAAATTGGAGTACTAAAATTACAGAATCTTGACCTTTAAGAGTTAATTTGTCTGTCTCTACTTTATTAGGAACACCTGTGCACACCTGCTCATTCATTCAGTTAGCAAAACGGCCAATCATGTGGTCATAAACTATACAGATAAAGATCAAGAGCTTCATGTTCACATCAAACCTCAGAATGGAAAAAAACCTGAGTGACTTTGACCATGGCAAGGATTTTTAGAGTATTTCAGAATCTGGGATGTTGCACTCATCAGTCTGTAGAGTCTAACAGAATGGCACAAAAAACGTCCAGCGAGCAGCAGTTGTGCAGGCGCAAACGTCTGTTTGATGAGAGAGGGCAGAAGAGACTGGTCTGAGCTGACAGGAAGGCTCCGGTTACTCAAATACCCACTCTTTACAACCACGGTGAGCTGAAAAGTATCTCAGAATGCACAACATGTTGAACCTTGAGGGGGATGCGCTCCAACAGCAGAAGACCACATCGGTTTCCACTCCTTTCAGCCAAGAACAGGAATCTGAGGCTGCAGTTGGTGCAGAAACTGAGTAGTTTCAAATGACCAGGTTCAGTCAAGTACGGTAACAAAAAAAAAAACAACCGGATTAAGCACATTAACATCTCTTCGTGATCTATTTGTTGTTAGTGAGTCTTATACAGGTGATAGAGAAACGTCAATTTGGACAAAATTATTATTATTTTTTGGTTGTTTGTTAGAAATTCAGAATAGTTGGGCAGATTTTTTTTTTCCAGGCAACCACTCATTTTTAAAAATTCACACTTTTTTTTTTTTATCATCTATTTATTTATCATCTATTTTAATAGATGTTACTCCTTATCACAAAATGGTGAATATTAAGATGTTAAATCATTCTGATTTGTTCATTATTTTGTTCAGTGTTGCTGCCCACTTTCTGAATGTGTTGCAACATAATTAGAAAATATATTTATAACTTCCTATGCTGTGTTCTCCGAACAGCTTTGGGATCCTGCCCGTTTCAATAAATTGTAAAAACAGAAACATCCCCCTCTCCGGAATCCTTGGGGGTGCAAAATGTCGGTCTAATGTATTGATTGATGACACTTGCATCAGCAAGATGATGCTAAAATATGCGTCCAGTATGGTATAGGAGTTGGAGCTTGACTTTTCGGTTCAGCGTACCAATGAAGTGTGACTTAAAACTGAGAGCTGAACGTGTGAAAACGTCCTGTTCATCTGATCATTTTGTGATCACCGCTCGTTTCCCATTTTTGTTTGGCTGTGGCGCTTTTAAAATGACCGTTTTGTTCCTTTTGAAACATGTCAGTCCAGCTTGTTCCACAAAGACGTGTTCAGAGAGCTCTTTCTTGGAACGTCACTGAGAACTCTGCAGGTTTCTACCCCATTTGTGTCTTTTGTCCGCCTCCTCCTACTGCCACAATGCGAGGCTTCTGAGATCACACAATGCTCTACACAGGAGTACTGTGTCCACCTTAGAGACCTGGAAACCCGAGATGCAGCTAGGTGAAGAGTGTGCTGTTTTTTTTTTTCTTTTTTTTTTTTTTCTTCCTTTTCTTTTCCCCCTCTCTCCCCCTTTCTCCCCCCATTCTTTACAATGCCTCTTATGTACTTTTGTTTTTTTTTTTTGTTTTTTTTTCTTCATGAAACTCATTAATAGCTTCTTGGTCTTGCATACAGACAGTTGTTTTGTGAATATTAGCCCAAGCTTATCTCTCTTCTAGCAGGCATAAAGCATGTCATTAACTGAAAGACTGAATGATTTGAATATTGATGTTTGTAGTGCCAAGTGTAAGAACACTGTGTGTCTTGGCTGATGAGCTTCTTAAAAACATTATTAAACTTTAAATGGAGGCTGTATTTTAATATGTCAAGTATTTAAATACCGAGGCTGTGGTGAGGACTAATTAGATTTGTGGTAGAGGGAAATAAAATGATGTAAATGTTAAAAGTATAATCGCAGTCTTTAAAACCATGCTGCGTAGCACGTTTCCCAGAATCGTTCAGTTAAATTACGTTCATTGAAAACAGTTAAATAAACAGAACCTTCCCAGCTGCTGTTACTAGAACATGCAGTCAAAAGGGTGATATCAACAAAATCTATTACTTCAACATTTTGGAAACCTCACGCATCTGGTATTTTATTCCTTCCTGAAACTCGACTCTAGCTATCTAATTCTGCTCCCAAAGCTCTCTTGTCCTGCTTTTTCAACCTTTACCTAACACAGTTGACCCAATTCATCAGCTTTTTCAGCTCTGTGTTTGTGAGTACAGTGCAGGAGGGTGGGATTTCTCCAGGATTATAGATGCCTGTTTAGCCCTGTCGTTATTTCAACAGACCTGTTCTACAATCAGCACATAATGCCTTATGTTTATTGAAGCCAATATGTTTGAATGGTTATAATCATGAGAAATGCAAGCACTGAAGATTGCAGCCAGTGCATGTTTCTGGATCCGTGCCCAGCTCAAGCAGCTGTCCATGATTCCCGGCTGCTGTCGCTGGAAGCGGTCAGGATCACTCGATTTGTTGGTCACACTCATGCGTAGGGGCGATGAACTAACGTTTTAAAATTCTGCATATATCTCATCACGGTACACACATTTTTCTGCAATCTAAAATGACTACTGAAGGACACCTTTGAATTTATTTCAGCCTTGGCCTGTGACTGTTCATTGTATTTGAAAATACCTACCAATTAACCAACGTCTTTTATACTACAGCTCGGTTGAATTCTCGAGTCTGCGTAGTCAGAAAGTTGATTTTAATTTTATAAAATTAAAAAAACAAACAAACAAAAAAAAATATATATATGAAAATGAGAAATAAAACTCTTAAGG
Source organism: Pangasius sanitwongsei (assembly GCA_037576675.1). NCBI lineage: Eukaryota > Metazoa > Chordata > Actinopteri > Siluriformes > Pangasiidae > Pangasius > Pangasius sanitwongsei. The sequence continues at coordinate 16,021,365 of CM075022.1, forward strand.
CATGCTGTTATTGGAAAATCAACTTCATGATGGTAATTATTGCTGATTATTTTCCATGAACAGCACAGCCCCAAGTGTTTTATTCTTTACCTAAATGATGCCACCCATCACTATGAACACCCACCAGTAAATGTTTGCAGGTCATGGTTAAAGATTTTGAATGACGCCAATGACAGTCCTTCTAAACACAATGTCTGTGTTCCCTATAATCAGTCCCCTTACTCTTTGGTGGAATTGTAATCCTGATGCCATAACCGTGTAAACCATATGGTGACCTTCTGCTGTTTAAGTGGGAACATCTTATACACTTCCTTTAGCAGAGTGAGGTCATTGCCTTGGAATAAGTGCATGCTTTAATAAAAGGATGGTGGGGGTCTGAAAGGAATGGGACCCCAAATAGCCCCTCCAGCACTGATGAAAGTTTTAGTTTTTCATGAATATGCACACGTGTGTTCTGTGTGGGAGAAATCCTTGACTGTGCACCAGAGTAAGCTGGGGGTATAAGCCTGGAAGCAGCATTTTCGATGTTTCCAGTTCCACTTAGCTGAGTGAGGAGGATGATCTTGATTGATTTGATTGTGGTCTGGCTAACATTTTATTCGAACTCCTCAAGTGAGCATCGGTCACCACGTCTAAAGCCAAGTTCATATTGGGTTAGTTTTACATGTTGAGTTGGGGTAATGTAATTATTCCTGGAGTATTTCTGGGATACTAGACTTGGCATCCAAATCTGTCAACTCGAGAAGCCTCTTATCTCTGTGCTAAAACATCATAATTACTACAGACATCCTCATTACTTAACAGACGGCAATTGTATCCTGTCCGAGTAGTACATATCCAACTAGTCTGCTCCAGTTAAACTTGTGCTACATTTATTCATTTCCTCTAATTTGGCTCTTTTATCTGCTGCATTAAAAAAATCTCATCTTAAAAGGATAATCAGAAGGAAATGGATTAGTATAATAGCTTTTAATTGAAGGCTTTTAAGTGCTCAAACAGCACTCAGGGCTTCCATATGACAACCAAGCCATTACCTTTTCTGTCCAAAACCAGATTCAGATAATAGCGTGTAATTGTAATCCGTCCATGTGACTAAGCAACTACAGGCATTGACCAGTGAGACACGTTTCTGTGAAACGTCCCAGTTTGATCTTCTGGATTGTGTTTAAATATCCTTTTTATTATTATTATTATTTTTTTTTTCCATTTTTTTATTGCAGCCCAAATGTCCTCTGCTCATGAACTAACTGGCCTCTTTCATGTTTTCACATCAGATTTGTCCAGAATGTTTCACTTAAGTTTTTCCGCTTTGGGCGTTTATTGAAGTAGACGGCATAAATTACGGTACCCTTTTGTTAATAGTGAAATAAATCTCCAAGGGCAAGCTGTATAACTAAGGGTCATTGCTTGCTCTTGAGTGTGTGCCATTTTATTATTTATCTAATGTGTGTTTTTAATAGAGGCCATATGGTGTTTTTTTTTTTTGTTTTTTTTTTTGGGTTTTTTTTTTTCTGTTTAATTCATGCCTGCTGAAACGTCTACCTTGAAATCACTGTTATTTTTCTTCCAAGGCGCACAATTATGATACTGACACAACATTTGGTGAAAGCTGCAGTAGTTTTGTTTTGCTCAAGGCAAGGGAGCCCCTCTGTGTTTCGCATGACCTTACCGGACTGTTAATAGGGGTTCTGGGATGGGGCGCTTTGTTCTCCTCCTCTTCTTATTGGTTCTTGTCAGAGGGGATGGTGGTGATCTCATGGTGGAGGAATGCCCTCCACTAGGTAAAAGCCCATATGCCTGGTCCCAGACGACCGCGGCCGCTGATGTCGTCATTAGGACCACAGACGCTACGAGGCACATAATCTTTGTCATGCATCAAGACTCTTGGCTTTGTCCCCATCATTAAATCTGATGTCGATTTAATTCTGTTGCTGGTTTCCTGTAGAAAAAGTGACAAGCTGTTTGTAGAACTGAAAATGCGCTGTGTGTGCGTTTGAGCCCGTGTTTGTGAGATGACTTCTAAAGGTCTTGCTTCATGCTTGACTCATCAGCATCTTTCAGATCAGAGAACACTGCTGTCTCAGAAGTCGGAGGTTCAGAAGAAGCAAGTTTTAGCAGTCGTGTGTGTTCAGCTGTCCTCCATTACTGTCTAGATCAACTGTTTAGATGATCTAGCTCCGTTAATTGATGAGCATTATTGCCCTGCTCGACTTAGGAAGCATTTTGCGTTGGCTATTGTAACACTTTCCGGAATAACGCCAAATCACTTCATGCACCCCCAGTCTGCAAGATTGCAGCTGTTGGGTCATTACATCAGCGGTGAGGTAATGTGTGAAACCACAGGAAATAAGCATTATTAATGTGGAGTGATTGATTTGTGCTGTTTCTAATTCTAATTAAGGAGGTGAAGTCACGTCAACAAGTCCAGGAGTGTCCCGGGTGCTCGTGACGAGCAGATTTCATGTTTGAACAAATTGGTTTTTTTTTGCTTAGTTGCCCAGCAGAAAAATAGGTTTAACAACCAGAAAAAATCTACTCCTTTACTGACTTTTACAAAATAAGTTTTCATCTGATATAATGTGCTTTACGGTGGTGTGATGGACTTGTTTCTTATCCCACCACCTGCTGCACTACACACGTTGGCTGACATGTGACCCCCTCCATTTTCTCCACAATTTGGTCACCTCTCAATTCTCAGCCAACAGCCAGCTCTCCCCTATCATGCAACAGCTACCAGCTGGGGAGGATGAAGGCAAACGTGCTTCCTCCGAGACACGTGGAGCCAGCCAATGCGCCTTTTTAAACTGCTGCTCAGTACTGCTGTACTGTGTCGCAGTGCAGCGTAAAACACTCTGAGGAAAGCGCTATTCCCTCTTCCCACATACATAAACTTACAGATTCAAACGATCGGCTAATGTTGTGAATGATGGGAGATGCCATCCCTCCCATCCCTGTCACTCAAAGAGCATGACCAGTTTTGCTCCTGATGGTTGTCATCGTCAGGATTCAAACTCACGATCTCCCTATGATAGGGTGAACGCTTATCTGAGAACTATTTTTACTAGGCACGTGGAAGCTGACACAACCGAGCAAAATCTGATAACTCGCAGTTAAGAATGTCAAGATAAAATAAAGACTAGCTTTGTGATATAAGGACCAAACATCAAATCTTGTGGCCAGACGTTGGCTAGTGACTTGCTACTCCTTTGTTTGTCGGTGTTAATGCACTGAACTAGCCACCCAGTTGGCCATACATTATTACATTACGTTAGCTTTATTATTACATTAACACTTTTTAATGTATGACCTTGTTGATCATTACTAGGATTTGTGTATATTCTGACCTCTGTTTTTGAGCACCGGATGGTTGGGCAGTCATACCTTTTAACAGCACTCAATTTCCCAGAGAAAGTTTGAGATAACATGCTTTTATCCCTGTTGGTGGCAGGGCTTATAAGGGTAGCATGACTCTCTCCTGCATTTAGGTTCTTGCAATTCCAGTTTGTATTGTCTGGCTGAAGTGGCAGGAGTACACCACCTCCATGGCACGGATTCAGCGTCTTACCAGCATCGTGGTGGTCACATGACTGGCACAGTTCCAGCCTTGGTCACAATTCCTGCAGCTTTGCCTTCACTGCAGATCAGAACAAAATCTCAGCTCTGATTTAGACTAGAGAACGGGTCAGAAGCGTGTTTGTGCATTATCAGGCTTATACAAAGGAGTTCAGTTAACTTTATTTTGTTGACTGCATTTAACTGCATTGTTAAATTGCATACGACTTTATAGAGAGTTCACATTTGTTAGCCTGACACTGGAGTGTCTTTACAAACTCGCTTGGCTATGCGATTTTTCTCTGCTTTGTTTTACACTTGGCAGAGGTTTCAGTTGCATCCTGTTTATGACTTCCAGGTGCATCCAGGACCACACTTGCACCAGAAGGCACTGATTTGGTCCATTTGGGATGACACACTGAATCTTCAGCATTTTACTGCAGGGATTTTATGACTTGAATGTCTTCATGTCCTCACATTTTCTTTATATTTCAATGCCAACATCACTTGCGCCAGAGAATTTGCTGGATTCACTGGAATGCGTGATTGGATTCAGGAGGTTCTGAACAGATGTTTGTTCAACTAGCTCTACAAAACGGATTGAAAGTGTTGTATTAGAAGAACCTGGCTTGGAGTTGTTCTTATATTTGGTCAACAAAGTAACAGTAAACTTAACTGGCTTGTGGTCAGAATGATAATTTACACTTTTATAGCGTTAGAGTTTATACACCAGTCGACCCTTTTCCCTCCTTTCATGTTTTACCTCTTAAATCTGTGCGAAATACTGTAAAAGCTCCACTAGATTAAATAAATCAAAACTCCGAGGCAACCCAGGTTTTCCTGGTTTATTTCATGCAAATGGTTGGACTACAGAGGCTAATTTTCAAACGCTCTTATTTCTGATCTAAGCGCATTATGGTTAATACAAATTAAAATTTTGCAATATTTTGGAGTTACGGCCAGCAGCCAGCGCTTGTGCTGCAATGGCGGTTCACTCGCACACAATACGGTTTCAAAGCTTCATACGTAATTTCCATTAAGACAGTAGGTAGCATGAGGCAATCACTGGGAATTGAACCAGAATGAACCAAAATTATTTATAGTGTGTATATACTAATATGTTAATAAAGTAAGAAAATACATCACTGTGAAGAAAAGCCACGTACACTCTGACAAATTCAGACTCCAAAAATCCCCATGAGCACTCCCTCCTCTGAACCCTTATGACTTAATGCGATTGCATCATATCCAGTTCTCTTCTACAAAGCAGTGCTCGATGTTTTGTGTTCACGCCATGTTATAGCACAGCCCCAATACTCCTCACAGACAACGTAAAACACTTAAATCATAGGCAGCAACTGCCAAAATTATATAAAGTCCTGAAAGCTAAACCACTAATGTCAAGGAAGACATGTGTCCCCTTAGTGCTTGTTTTAGCCACAGAGCAGTGGGTAATTGTTATGGCTTTTCCTGTAGCACGGAGACCACCACAGGAATGTTACACCATTGGTTTAACGCTGACAACACAGCCGTTAGATGCAACAACGGCATGCGATGACACTGCTCTTCTGTGCTGTCTTTGCAGCAGTGCCTGCGCTTGAGCTCTTCTGGAAATTCCTGCGTTTGTCTCTTGATCTTTCTCACTTCGTACAAAAGGATGTTGTCATCAAATTTGGATGTTGATAGTACAGACATCGAGTTCCCTGAAATGGATCAGATTGTCAGTGTAGACCAAGTAGTTTTTCTCACATGCATATTGTTTTCCTGTCTATGGTAATTGTGCATGTAAGGAACCAAACCCTTAGGGTCGTGCTGTTGGAGGAAAGTAATTAGTGCCATGTAGCTGTTGCCAGTGTTACAACAGCATGTTCTGAAGCGTTTTATTCCTTTTATACAGCAGTAGTTTACCGACAGTTAGAATTTATTTTAGTTTGTTAATGAACTATGTTGTACTTTTTATCCGTTTATAGCTACTTACATACAGTTAATGCTGTGGAACATCTGCAAATACCACAAATGTCTGGTCTTTCCGATTTTCAGCTGTCCAGTTTTGCTGAGTCTGAGCCCGCCGTTGCCTCAGATTCCTGTTCTTGGCTGACAGGAGTGCAACCTGATGTGGTCTTCTGCTGTTGTAGCTTATCTGCCTCAAGGTTTGATGTGCATTCTGAGATGCTTTTCTGCTCACCACGGTTGTAAAAAAGTGGTCATTTGGAGTTACCATAGCCTTCCTGTCAGCTCAAACCAGTCTGGCCTCTGTCCTCTTTCAACAGCGAGGCCTTTCCGCTCACTTACTGGATGGTTTTTTTTTTTTTTGGTGCCGTTCTGCGTTATACTCTATAGACTGTTGTGTGTGAAAATGACAGGAGATCAGCTATTTCTGAAACACTCAAAGCTGCAACCTTGCCACGGTCGGAGTCTTGGCGATCGAGACCCTCCATTCTGATGTTTGATGTGAACATGAACTGAAGCTCTTGATCTGATCTGCATGATATGCTTTGTGCTGGTTGGATAGTTGCATGAATGTACAGTGGCCTGTGAGTATAACAGGAATTGCTTGTAATTGTGGATAATTTATTCCTTCAGTGCTCACACTCATGAACTGACCCAGTGGGTTTGGAGCAGGAGAGTGAGCCTCGCTGTCTGCTCTTTTGATGGGGAAAACAAAGCACGGCTCACGTGACGTGCATGCTTGTCCAATGCTCATCAATCGGATTCTTTTGTAGGATTGACATCTTGGTGAAAACATTTTGTTGGGCTTTGTAATGTCAGCTTTATTCAGAGACCTCATAAGGTTGTGTAGTAATTCCCCCCAACTGCTTTGAATAATGATTAAGCAGGGTGTTTTGCATTGTTTTAATGTAATGAATAATTTCTGAAATATCTTGATTTTTTTTCAGCAGGTTCCACATTACATCAGAACACTGTTAGAAGGCCGGAAAAGAAAACCGTGTACGTGTGAATTGTTTTGTGAGAGAGAACAGCATTATAATAGGTTTGTTTATCTATGCTTTAACCTCTGTCCATGACAGGAATGTCCTCAGGTGCCTAGTAAGCTTGGTGGGAAAAGCCTGTATTGAAATTGTCTGTAGATTCTTGTATGGCTCGTTCTCTCAAAAGCTTTCCACACTGCAGAATGTAATTCTGCTACATTTTTTTTTTTTTTTCATTCCTGCTGTGTACTTTTGGCCTTGTGAAGGACTTTCGGTGTCTTTAGTGTCCTGAGTCTCAACTCGGCGATAACAGAGTTATTGCTTCACTCCTCCCCTAAACCTGGAGTAGTGTTGTTGTGGAGTTTGCGTTGTCTCCATAGCAACCAAACACTTGAAATTCCCTTATAATCATGAGTCCTCGTCTAAGTATTATGTGCAGCCCTTTTTTTTTCTCTTTTAAAACTGGCTGCTCACTTAATTATACTTTTGACAAGCCGAGAGCTGGTATTTCAAGTTTTTTTCCCATCTATAACTTGTCATAGTTTAGCGGTTTCACAGATACTGGCTTTAACTTGCATTGTGTTTTAACTGACTGTGCACTGATATCACTGATACCTTTCAGAAATTCTTGGAAGTATTTTATGGGCCTTGAAGGTTCTAAAATTCCTGAGTGAGAGAGACATGAAGTGGTGGTGTTGCTGTTGTACGAACATCTCGGTAAAATAGATTTCCAGATGGATTTCTTGTCCCTGTTATTAAATGATGGCTTAGCTTTAACACTCCCCCCCCCCTTTTCTCTCCCCTCTTGAAATTTCCAGACCATGAATTTGCTTTGGCCCGGCGTATAGACTATAGCATAGCAATGCTTATTGTCTTGTATGCTTATGGAAACATGTAAGTGTTGCACAATCATATTATGCAAGAGCAGGTTATTGTCTGAGCATGTAGCACAATATTGAAAATTTTAACAGAAGCAACATTGCACATGGTTTTCAGAATTTTGTACGTTTTATCAGCACTGGGATTAGCTATCTAAAAGAAAAGTGGACTTTGCCACTGAGTCTTTCACCAGCTGGGTTTTATTACCTGCAGACCCTAGGTGTGAAATTATTTTGTGGGTGCTGGAAAGATAAGTGTAGCTGTCTTGGGTGTGATGTGCCTGATATGTGGGTATAAGCTATGCGAGTTTTAGCAGGTAGGGTAGATAGGGCTGGATATGATGAGAATATAATATCAATAACTTTATAAATTTTTCTTTAATGCAAATTTCCCACACGTCTTTTATATTTTAGTACCAATTTTTAATATTTTTTAAAAAAAAAAAAAAAAAAAAAAAAAAAAAGCCAAACTTAACAAAACAGATTTTTACACATTATTTCTTCTTTCCAGTGTTAGTTTTTGTAGGTATTAAGTAAAAGCATGATCAAACTCAGTTTAACAGTTCTTAAAGTTTACTGTTTTAATGCAGTACTTGTTTTGCTGGCAGTTTGTTGGCTAAATTATATATTGTGATGCATCATGTATCGTAATATGATGTTTTTGTCATCCCCCAGCCCTACTTGCAGATGCTGAATCAGATACAATAATGCAGGTTTTTTTTTTTGTTTTTTTTTTATTTATTTATTTTTTGGTAATCCCTTTATCTCCCTCAGTACAGATTTATTTTAACATTGTTTAAATGTGTACAATAATATTTTGCCTATTTATAAGCTCCATAGAGCTTTATATTCAAGAACTGACAGAACAAATGATGTCTAAATTGTTTGTTTATACAGCTACAGGTCCAATTTTATTTATACAGCTACTTGTTTTTTGAGTTATTGATGGTTGGATTAAACTCATTCAATTCAAGGGACTAGTCAAACCGGCTTATAACTATAAGGACTCAATAATAAATGTAATGACTGGGATAATGGATAAAATGGACTTTGGATAAAAATCACTGATTCCCTGGCTATGTTTTAATAACACTTATGGGTTCCCCAGACCCCGCATTGGAAACCACTACAATAGTGCTTGGGTACATGATACTCTGGGAATGACGTTTGCTTCCCCAGTGCCGTCACTGTAAGCATGTCCCTAGCGCCGTGTTCTGTAGGTTTAGTGGATTTAGTGGCTCCACCCATAGGATATCTTCAAATCACTTTTTCCTTCTTTTGTTACACACAGGGCCTGTCCTGATAGGAAACACTTCAGTGGAATAATAAAAAGACTCTCAAAAGCTAATTAAAGCCAAAATCTAATTAATTAGTACCAATTACTGTACTACATTGCCTTATGTTCTAATTGAAATCTTTGTTTTTGTAATCATTAACTTTGAATCCTAATGGCTTATAGTGTAGGGAGGCAAAGCCGTGCCTAGTAAGTCATCACTCCCACACTTGGTGCATTAATGGAAAGGAGTGTTTCATTTTTCCTGCCTTCCACCACCTGTGAGCCTCTTAAAATAGCATTTTCTTTCTTTTAAAAGAGAGATTGCATTTTCTTGAAAAGAAAGATACTTGATTGCATTTGTTGCAAGGCAGGAGGGGACTGATAAGTGTTCAGGTCTCATATTCAGCTTAGTTAGCTGTTTTTTTTTTCTCATCTCTATACTGGGTAAGATGGTGATTCTTCCTCTGAAAGAAGCATTTTAAGTTGATATTGAGTTGTGCCTGTTCCCTAGGAGAAATCAATAACACAGCGTGGGTGCATAGACAACAAGGGCTCGGCACACTCATGAGTATCGTAACCCTTGCACATGCACCACACCTCCCTTGACCTATTCAGTCACTGGGAAGCCGAGCTCAGAGCTCAGTCCTTTTCAAGCATATTTTTGTTCTTGTTTGATGACCTCAATAATGGACATGAACATGACGACGTTCCAGAGTATTCAACCCTGTCAGCTTTATGCCAAGACACTAATCATGGGCCATGTTAAAGTTAAAGAATGTCTGTTGTTCTCAATCTCAGCAATACACATTTTCCTACAAGAGCCTTTGACCTGAATGTGTGCATCCCTATCTTTGCAAGTTGCGATTGATCGCTTTCATCAGGATCCATGACTCACTTCCACAACGACCAAACATGATCCCGATAGGTTGTTTAGATTTCATGAAGCCAACTACGTCGATGTTTGGACAGAATTGTGGATACGCTATGCATCACTGTTGTAAGACATCTGTATGTTTTACTCCACTGGTTTGACATCATTGTTTAGGAAGTCAGATGAATTCAAACAAAATCTACAGAACGAATACATTTGGATAAAACGGCCATTCATAATACTAGTTTAAACAGGTTTTCAAATTAAAACATCAAAAGACCACATTGAGTCTCGGTTCTTCCACGTTTTCGCTCTCCAGGCTATGCTGTTGCTTCCTTCCCTCCTGTCCTGATATCTATATATAAATATATGACCGGTAGAGGTAAGGGTCAGTATCTAGATCAGCATCAGTCTACTTAAATTTATTTTACCTACTGGGAAAGAGAGAATAGCTTTTGAATAGTCTGGATTTCTGGATTTGAAATTTTGGCAGGAATGTCTTCTGAAATTTGGAAAGATTCTATATGGCCATTTTTACAATGGTCTTAAGCATAGTTAACTAGTATTTTGATGAAAAGTGGCCAAAAGATGGGTATGATTTAGGTGAGTTAGGCTGTCTATTATTGACTGTAATGTTTGGACCATCTGCAAATGCGAGTCATTGAGAGACAACGCTGCCCCGAGTAACAGCTGTTGCATAAGTCATGGAAAATGTCCTGGGAAATGATTTCCTATAAAGAGTTCTCATAACGAATCTCATGTTTGCTAATGGATGTATGCGATCAAGTATGTTATCCTGGTAATCACAGAATGATGGATGCTTAAGAAGTGTTTTTAAAATTGACTTGCGGTGATTAACATCACTCACACTGTGTCTTTTATTGGAAGGAAAAAAAAGAAAGTAAATAGGCCATTATGATGACAGCTACAGTGAGTATAAAGCCTCACACTTTATATTAGCACATGCCACAGTATCACGTTTATAGTTATCATATCGCTGTGTGAGGCAAACCTGAAACACCAGAAGAGAAACCCGATAGAACTTCGCTTGTGCTGTTAAAACTTGCATTCAGAATATAGATTGTCATAGAGTAGACATTTTATTATAGACACCACCCTAAGAAATGCCATGAATGTGACTAAACTGACGTTTTTAAAATTTTCTGCATAGCAAAGCCTAGAGTTACATTTTAATGCTACGGTCATACACATCTATGCCCATGAGGAGGACTCTGGTGTCAGCACATTTCCCACTTTTCCTAAAGGTCTCGATTTACCACAGCCTCAGCCAGTCTTTATTTTGTTTTGTATTTTACTGAAACTTGACCAATTTGAAATGACAAGCACTTTTGTTGAGGTTCCTTTTCATGCCGGAGCTCCCCTGCAGCCACGCAGCTCCTGATGGAAATTCCATTAAGCACCCCTGGTGAGGTAGGGGGCTGTGTGTGATGTAGAACCCAGCACTAATGAATTATGTTTGGCTGCATCCAGAGCCCCAGAGGCCGTCTTGGCCCCTGTCTGGCACCACATGGTTCTTTGAAGCCTTGCCAGAACATTCTAGGCTGGCTCGTCACACGAGTGGAAGCGTTGGAGCGCTCAGTCGCACGGCTGTGTGGACGTGATGTGGCGTGTAAATCAAATGGTTCGGGGCACTGGGTCAGTCGTATATAGGACAGCCTGCTGTGTGTGACTGTGGTGTTAAAACTTTCTCAGTATATTATCTTGTCCAGTTTTTTTTTTTTCCTCCCTAAATTTGGTCATCTGCCAATTCCCACCCATCAGCTAGCAACCAGAAGACGGCTACCAACCATGGAGTGTGAAGGCTAACGCATCCTTCTTCTGAGACGCGTGAAGCAAGCTGCTGGATCTTTTCAAACAGGGCAGAATAACAAACTCTGAGCAAAGCGCTATTCGCCCTCTTCCACATACATGAGCTCGCAGGCGCCCATGATTGGCTAGTTTCCACCCAGAAAGAACAGCCAGTTTTGCTTCCTTGGCTCTAGACCACGGATATAATTCTGTGTGATCTCAGAAAAAATGCATTGCTTCATAATTTACCACAATATTAATATTGTATTGTCATGTTAGCTGGCCCTAGTCAGGGTTTTTTTTTTTTTTTTTTTTTTTTTTTTTTTTTTTTTTTTTTTTTTGGTAACCTGTTCTCCTGTCATACATCACGTCTTGCAAAACACGAAGTCTCGTGACCTCACATGAGTTATTTGATCCATAATGATAACCCAGGTAGTGACTTGGTGCATTGCTGCACAGCTGTGTGTGCCCTGCCTCTCCTCTCCTCTGGGCTAAAGTTCTGTTCTACTTATTTTTTTTGGCGCCTGCTAAGAGGATGTTTGCGAGAGATGGCTGATAGTGCTGCACAAAGAGGGAGTGTTACACACTTGTACACACGTGTGTGCTCTCTCGTCAGTGGACTGGGTGGAGCTTTAAGGAGTGGCTGTGTTAACTGTAATGTTTCCTCAAGGTGGTCCTGAATAACCAGCTCCAGTAAGTCGATGAGAATAGACAAGATGAGTTTGAATCTAAACTCATTTCCTCATTCCCGGGAATGCTAATCTGGACAGTGATAGGTTTCAAGAATTTAAGTCTTCTTAGCAGCTGTGCTTTTTCTTGATCTTTCATTTTTCAAGTGCTATAAACTCTGAGCTAGAAGTGTTTACTTCTGAGTGACCATTTCCTTTTCTTTTGTAATAATCACTGGTTTGTAATGCTTCTTAACTCCAAGTGATGCATTTGTCTCCCTAACCACGTACATTAGTGAGATTTATTTCACGTTTTGGATCGTCTAAGCTGTTTGGCCTTGACCTTGTCTTAGCTTGGCTTGGGTAATCATGGTCACTACTGTCTTATTACACCGACTGGTACCGAATAATCTAACCTACTGATGCACTCTGGGAAAGGTCACATTAGCCAGTAGGATCCTGTTCACATATAAATTAAATAAGGGCAAGAATAAAATGATAAAAATAAAAGCAAGACAAAAAGTTTAAATGATCATAATTGCTAAAGTAATAAATAATTTAAAATATTTAAAAAATAATTCAAACTTAAATAATTAAATAAATTAAACTGAAATAAAATGATTAAATTGAAAAATGATAAAGATGATAAAAATATAAAATAGAGTTTTTACAGACTGAATGGATTTTCATGTTCTCTCACTAATAATCATCATGATGACTTGTCAGACTGACGTATTGTACAAGAATCTTGTAATGGTGGAAAGCAAGCTGCTCCAGTCATTTCTCTTATTTCTGAGCCGTGTTCAGTTCCAGTGCTGCCACTGTGTGCTGTGATTGACCTTCATGTCTGTTTGTGTGTTTACAGACAGTAAAGCGATTGTGGACGGGAATCTGAAGCTGATCCTGGGGCTGGTATGGACCCTCATCCTGCACTACTCCATCTCCATGCCCGTGTGGGAAGAAGACGAGGACGAAGAGGCCAAGAAGGCGACGCCCAAACAGAGGCTTCTGACCTGGGTCCAGAACAAAGTACCCGACCTGCCCATCAGTAACTTCAGTGAGGACTGGAGGGATGGCAGGGCTCTGGGGGCTTTAGTGGACAGCTGTGCACCGGGTGAGTGTGTGTGGAGGCGATGCTTGTGTCTTCAGGTTCCATTGGTTCATTCTGAATGTGACTGGGATTTTTGCAGAAATTCTGTGCATAGTACCTTCTAAGGTTTTGTGCGATTACAAAATTTAGATTGTGTGTGTCTGTGTTTCTTTGTCTGTGTGTGTACTCATGTCTCTCTCTTTCTCTCTGTATGTTTGTGTGGCACTTGTCTGTCTCTCTGTCCACCTGTCTGTCTGTCTGTCTGTCTCTCTCTCTCTCTCTCTCTCTCTCTCTCTGTCTTTCTGTCTGTTTGTCTTTCTTTCTCTGTGTCCCCCCCCCCCCCCCCCAACATACTCTCTCTCGGTTGGTCTGTCTGTCTGTGTGTGTGTTTAGGTTTGTGTCCTGACTGGGAGACGTGGGACCCTGTGAAGCCAGTTGAAAACGCTACAGAAGCCATGCAGCTGGCTGACGACTGGTTGGGAATCCCTCAGGTGAGCAGCAGTGTGTGTCTGTACACGACCATAAACCATAATTCACACAGTGGTCTAACCCAGTATAGGAGCTCCCGAGCGTGTGAGATACATGTACACGTGGATTAAGTGGTGTGGTGTGTTGTGGTTGTTCTGGTCGACTGAACTTTGGCCTTAAATAAGGTGGGACTCTTATCTGTAGCCTGCGTGAAAGTTAATGTGTTTCTCATTCGTCTTTAACATACAGTATTTCACAGTTATCTGATTTGAACGTTTTATTTGTTTAAGAGGAGGCTGTCATTCATTTCGTTAATGCTTTATGCGTTGCACGCCCACACCCAATCACACCTTCGCAAACAGAAAGGTGTGCAGGTCAGAATGACTGAGCATACGCCCAGTGGCCTGGACTTCAACTGAGCTATCTGTTGTTCAGGAAAATAAAGGACTAGTATTGTTTTTATCAAGACTGCACAAGACGCACAAATGGTCTCTCTCCTTTCTTTTGGACATATTTATCACCTTAACACCAATTTGTGACATTTCAGCATGGGATGGTCCAACTTTCAGGAGGGTGTAAGGTCCCCCCCCCCCCAAATGGCTAAGACGCTATGGGAAAGGCGAACAGTGCACAGAACTCAGTGTTCAAATGAAACCCAAAACTTAAAATGACCATACCATTTCTAAAAATGCGAAAATGTCATAACATATATAAATAAAATCTAATTATTATTACAGGTATTATGGTTGTTGTTATTAAGGTTCGGAATGAATTAAGAATTCATAATATAATATTAAGATCATACAATGTGTTACATTATATAAATGTTTATTAAAATAAAAAAAAAACCATTTTGTTACACTTGTTTCTTATCATTAACAATATATTACATAAAATTTTAGTAAATAGGTTTTTATTAAAATAAAAATATTTTTAACATTAAAATAGTTACAATTTCTTAACATTAACATTGTATTACATTAAATAAAATGTTATTAACATAAAATGTCTTGAATATGTCTTTAATTATTACAATTTCTTAACATTTTCTTAACTTTTTTTTAACTTAAATGTTGTAAAATGTTATAAATAATAAATAAATGTAAATAATGCATAATTGCTGTGGTTCAGGAAACAGGCCTACATTTTTACACTCACTATTATATTCTGAATCTTTTACTCTCTTTAGGATCCATGAATCTTGAGATTGAAATGCTCCCAACTTGACACACATCCACCTCCTTCCCATGCTAAATCGTGTAGATTTGCATATTGCAGCATGATAGGCTCTTGTATTTTATGACCCAATAAAACCCTGTTACCTGTTGAGTCCACCTACTTTTTTGGAAAGAATGCTGCAAAACTGCAGCAGTAACAGGTCTCACACTTTGCCCAGTCGGCACACTGTAACTCCCCCAAAATGCTCATCAAAGCAGATATATTTTATAAAGGTCAGGGTGACTAGGGTGAAAGCTTTGCGCATGGTAACATGGAGTGTTTCAGGTTAACAGCGTTAGTTACTGTGCTTCTCTCCAGGTGATCGCTCCTGAAGAGATCATCGACCCGGGCGTGGACGAGCAGTCTGTCATGACTTACCTCTCGCAGTTCCCCAAGGCCAAACTCAAACCCGGAGCGCCTCTCAAACCCAAACTCAATCCCAAAAAGGCCCGTGCTTATGGCCCAGGTGGGGAAACTTTTTAATATTTCTTAGATCAGCTATTTTGTCAATCCATGTACTTTCCAGCATTAAGTAAAAAACTATGATCTATATTTCCTTTAATCTGATCTGATGCCAGAGTTTGATTAGGAATTTATTATTTGGAACTGAAGAATGAATTGAAACATTTAGAACCAATAAGTTTTGCGAAATAGAAAAGCAGAGCTTGAAGGTGTATTGCTGGTCTTATTCGTAAACACATGGCTTCATTTATGACAAAATGTTGCATCATTATTTTAGAAACTTGAATCTTATTAGCAGTATTATCTCTTGGAACTTGACCAACACACTGCTTATTCCCAGTGCAATTATTCTTAAAAATCTACAAAGGATCAGCTCCAGTGTTTGAAAGGTCTCTGTGGCTTTCCTCGTTTGTAGCATAAAGGGAGTTGTGTTGAAACAGCAGAGATCAACTTCTAACCACTTCTGAGCTTTATTTAATCTTTTTTCCTGCATATTGTACTTGAACCTGGCAGCCCCTTCATGTCTTATAAAATTCTGCCATGTAAATATGGTACGGCTCTGTAAGATTTCGTACATGGCTGATAGACCGTGAATAAACGCAACCCCTAACCTGTTGTGAAATTTTTCAGGTCTGCAAAAGCAGTAGCTAATGTGTTAAGACGTTTTTGCCCATATTGGCACTTTATTCTCATGCCATGAGGGCCCTGTTAAATTTGCCGTAGCATAATGGCTACCTTTATTGAACCGTTAACTTTCTCTGTGGCAGGTTTTTAAATAACTCGTGTGCAGTCTCTGTAGAGGAATAATTCAGACTAGTTTACAGTAGGGCACAGGCATTCGTCACTTTAATGTTGCTTCTCCATTATGTAATCCCCTGATCGTTTCCTGCAAGGCCTGTAATTTCAGAGGTTCATTGAAAGCATGAAAGGTCAAGCTTCCTAAATCATGTAAGGCTGCTAGCAAGAAGTTTACTTTAATAATGTCAAGGATGTTTGTTTTCACAAAGCCCGGGTGAAAAATTGCTCCAGGAAGTTTCTGCATGTGTTATTTTTTTTATTTATTTAATTTTTTGTTGTTGAATAAACTGCGTTTTCCACAGTATACCCTATACTCAAGGACCCTGAGTTAATACAATTAAAGGAAATTCCTGGTCATTAGTCCCAACAATGGCTTTGTTGTGTGTGTGGTCCATAAGGTCATTTAGTAATGTTCTGCACAGGATATTCATCTGCTGTAGACCTTTTTCCGGCATCAGTAGGTAGAGTGTTAATTGGTTTTCCATTCTTTAGGCTGGAGAATTTTTGTGTCATGGATGCGTATAGGATAAGACTGTGAAATTAACCTTTTTCGTTTATCGCTGGTATACTTCAAGTCAGTTTATCTACGGGTTTGTATCTTGTACTGTTGTAAGGTATTGAGCCGGTGGGCAACAGAGTGATGCAGCCGGCCGTGTTCACTGTGGACACGTTCAGCGCGGGACAGGGGCAGGTCATGGTCTACATCGAGGACCCTGAAGGCAGGAGGGAAGAGGTCAATGCCATACTCAATGAAGGCAAAAAGACCTACAATGTAACATACATTCCTCAAGTGATGGGACCTCACAAGGTGAGTTAAAGGAAATCTAGAGTCTGTCTGCTTGTTTAGAGTGTAGAAGAATTTGAGACATGGCTTCTGTGTTGTCTCTACAGGTGACTGTGCTGTTTGCTGGCCAGGAAATTCCCAAGAGCCCATTCGAAGTCAACGTGGACAAGGCTCAGGGCGACCCCACCAAGGTCACAGCCAAAGGTCCAGGGCTCGAGCCAGTGGGCAACATCGCCAACAAACCCACTTACTTTGACATCTACACAGCAGGTCTGTTGGCTGTGTGTTCAGTTTTTGAGCATTGCTGCTAGTGCAAATAACACAAATTTGCATATAGTAGCATCGATATGGGAAGTCAATACATGCTTTAAAGGGCTCGAGCAGACTACAGGTTCCCTGAGGACCACGAGTCTGTTCATGTAATGTCAAAATTATGGTGATTTACCAATGTTTCCGACTTATAAAATTCGCTCAGGAGTGTGTTCAGATCTAATTAAACTCAGAATTTGACGTCAGGTTATAAACAAACAAACCAAAACAACCCCAGCAGCTTCCACGGTTTAAGGCAATTAGGAATGTAGTGCCAGGATTTAACTTGGTTTTAACTATAAGATCAGAGCTCTTATGTAGTTTAATTTACTCTCTTAAATTATTAAAACTTACTGATAAAAGAAACCAAAATATTTTGTGTAACTGCTAGCCATCATATAGGTGTCTGTATCTATTTTGGAGTGTGTGTAACCATAGAAGCAACTCATTCCAGAGTGTATGGAGATGAACAGCTCACAGTGGAATCCAAGTCGTCATCTCGTAATTACTGCAATTCTAACACGATGTGAACGCACTAATATTTGGATGGAGATGTATACACCGTGCGTGCACGCACGCACGCACACACACACACACACACACACACACACACACACACACACACACACACACACACACACGCACGCACGCATGCACACACACACAAGCAAAAAATTATATGGGTATGCATGGGATCTTGGGTTTAGTTAAGGACCAGTGTTTAATCTTTTAGCTCAGACCAGGAACATGAGTGCATGTTATACTACCCCTTTGATAATACTGTCATATACTGATAATGTGTGTGTGAATTGAGTGCATTTATTATCGATCCAGTCTTCTGCTCAGACTTCACCTTTCAATGCGTGTATGTAACAGGCGCTGGTGTGGGTGATGTGACGGCGGTGATTAAGGACCCCCAAGGCAACAAGAACACTGTGGAGGTCATGATGGAGGACAAGGGCGACAGCGTGTTCCGCTGCACATACAGACCCGTTCAGGCTGGTCCTCACACAGTCAGTGTCATGTTTGGAGGCATCGCCATTCCCAAGAGCCCTCACAGTGTCAGCGTTGGTCCAGGTATGCATGTCATAAAGAGCTTTGCAGGTTGCTTGTCTAATCACATTAGTCCTGCAAATTAATTGGATGTATAGTACTTTATCTCCAATAATTATGTGTTCAGCTAATAGTAGGGATGTAACGGTACGTCATGGTGCAGTGCATCGCATTGCCAAAATTACATGGAAATGTACAATTCATGTAAATCGGCATTCTTTTAATCATGCATGTAATGAAGTTGTAATGCCCAGTCTGAACACAGAGATAAATGTAATAGAGCGCACACTGCTCTGTGATCGCTTTAATCACATTTAACAATAAAGCAAGATTGCTGAATCTGATCATCAGCTTATTTGTGAGCCATTAGTTAGGTGTGTGCAAGTGCGTGCGTGCGTGCGTGCATGCATGTGTCTGCGAAGAACCACTCCAACATAGAGGTCGATTGTGTAAGCCAGTGAACCAGAGTACTGGCAAACCAATTTTGAGAGCTTGTAAAACACCAAATTCCTTCTCTCTGAGGTAGCTTTTCCAAACCAGGTTAGCGTGCGGCACGTAGGAAATCTAATTGAACTGATTTTCCCAAATAAAAATGACGCATTATCGAAATGGTAATTAATGAGACTTTAACAATCTCTTGCTGTTTGTAACCAAACAGTGAAAGTATTGTTCAGCTTAGGACTAAGAGACGACCAAGTGCTTATTTGCATTGCTTTTCTCTGTGCATGTTATATCTAGCCTACAAAGGCTAAGCTGTTAATCATTAAATACAGAACAAGGGAAAAAAATCTATCTTGGCCAAGTTTCTGATGTTTGGGAACAATAATCACTCAGATGCATCAACTTGGAGTTTGCTGTAGACTTTGTATAGACTTTGTATTTGTATCATTAATATTTGGGCCCCCCAAAAAAACTAAAAAAAACAAAACAGAACAAAACGAACTCCAGTGGTAGAGAACGCTGCTTTAATCACCTCCCTTACGTCAAGAAACAGTCAGGAATTACGTTTAAACATGCACATTAGTCATTAGTATGCCATTACATTTAGGAATAGTTTTATTTTTGTATTTTACAATTGGACTTGGATGCTTAAGAAATCTATAAATTTTTCTCACACGCATCAAATAGTAACAGTTTTAAAGCACATTTTATTTTTTTACGATGTATGATTTAATGCGCTTCATGGATCTGCTCATTGCATTAAATCTGCTTTACTCTTGTGTGGGTATTTCTGGAATGTTATAGACTGAGATTGAATGGCAGATGGAGCAGCCAGTAGCGTTTGGGATGACTTGCGCTTGGCAGACTAGCGAAAACATGGAGAACGCTGAAGAGATTAGCAAGAAACTTTTACTTCCTCTTACTGATTATACAACGTTAAGACTTCTCAGACAGGATCGCATTCTCTCAGTCTGAGTATGCGACATATTCCAGCGCTGCAGATCCCCAGGTTACTAAAACACCTCTGAAGATTTTGAAGCCCAGCATACATATTCCTTATTCTTCCATAAACCTGATGGAAAATAATCATGTTGGTTTGTGCGGGGAATGATTATAGTTTGTTTTAGCTGTGTGTGAAGGAGAGTAACTAGGTGCTGTGTGAAAATTACACTGCTTGTCAAATGTTTTGAACTCCTTCAGTTTCTTGTTTTATTACAGTTTAATCACTATTATAGCCATAGACTTAAGCAGATGGATGGATGGATGGATAGATGGAAAGAATGAATGAAAGAAAGAACAAACATTTTATCAATGCCAGAGTTCAACTCACAGTTTAGGCTCTTCAAAACCTTTTGACTGGCACTGTTTGTAAAGAAATGTAATTATGTGTTGAAAAGAGAGACTGAGCACGTGGATGTGTTTCAGCGTCCACCCCCAGCGCTTGCCGAGCAACGGGCAGAGGCCTGCAGCCCCGAGGAGTGCGTGTACGCCAAGTGGCCGACTTCAAGGTGGACACAAGAAACGCAGGAAGTGGTGACCTAAAGGTCACAGTAAAGGGTCCTAGTAAGTATCTTGCTCAAATGGTGTTCCTTAGCATTACTTTTACTCTCTCAAGACCCTAAAAAAACATGATTTTGAGCCCAAATATGAACTATATAAATGTCTGCATTGAGAACCTGGTTGAGCTCGGAGCTCCTGTGACTGCTTTAGCTGCAAGTTCTCAATGTGAACACGAAATGTGACCTGACTCATACAAGACCAGGCCAGGGTGGAGGATGTTCCCTGGCCATCGCCAGGCTCTCATTCCCAGATGACGTTATTCTAGCGGAGTTAGACGGCTTTATGCCAGGAGGGTTATTAATGACTAGTCTGAGTCTACATGTCGCTGCAGCGTTTCTGACTAAAACGGATACTTGCTATAATTATGCTGCGTCTGGTAGGTGAGGCTGTTCACAATGACTGGTCATGAGGCTCGTTTGTGATCACCTTTTTTTGTTTGGCTGAAGATGCTTCAGATATTACAGAATATTTCCAGATATTACAGAAGTTTATTCTCTCTTGTAGAAGGCCTAGACGAGCAGGTGAAACTGAAGGAAGCTATGGACGGCGTCTATGCCTACGAGTACTATCCAAATGCGCAGGGCAAGTACACAGTGAGCATCACATGGAGTGGCCAGCACATTCCCAAGAGGTGAGTTTCCACAGAGCAGTCTACTTGTGGTGTCTGTGGTAGGGCAAGGTAGGAAGAGGCATGACATTACATCATCTTTTCCAGTGTGTGTGGGTCTAGGCTTGGAGAAACAGTCCCACAGGGAACTCTGACATACACTGCATCTGTGTGTGTTCACCTTTGGCATGTGGGTTAATGTAGATAAATTTTTACAGCGCTTGTTCTCCATTTATAGTTTACTAGTTTTCTTTTCCTGACAACTGAGGTGTGTTGTGAAAGCTTCTGTTCTTCTTTCATGCTGCAAGGACATGTGCTGACATTCCGATAAAAAGAAGAGCATTTATTAGGCAGGAAGGTATTTTCCATGAGATCACAACCTAAAAATTTGATGGCACCTCCGAGAAGGAAGTGTGTGGGTGGCCTAGGGCATCAGCCTGGTATTTGCTCACAAATATACTGGTTGTGTTCTTGAGCCGATATGGTGTGTGTGTGTGTGTGTGTGTGTGTGTGTGTGTGTGTGTGTGTGGGGTGATCTCATACATGGCTGCTACCCAGAGCTGTGACTGCTGCTCCACAGGAACATGCTGAAATGCTGTAGTGAGAGAAAGGGAATAGGGGAGGCTGATTTAATACAATTGGGACCTGGACCTTCCTCACTTTCACATTTACATGCCCGTCAGCCGTGCAGCTTGGATATCGTTACCGTGTTAAACATTCACCCTGCGGTCGTGACCTCTGTTAGAACCATGCTGCTAGAATCTGTGTCTGCTGCCGAGCATCATTTTTGTGTTTGTGTGCAATGCAAATAATCTTGAATCTTGTATATGTGAAATTTTTTACTCTGGACTCTTTGCTATTGGTTTAGTCCTTTTGAGGTTCTGGTCGGCCCCGAAGCTGGACCGCAGAAGATCCGAGCTTGGGGCCCGGGTCTGGATGGAGGCATTGTGGGAAAGTCTGCTGACTTTGTGGTCGAGTCTGTTGGCACAGACGTGGGAGTGCTGGGTGAGTTTTATGGCCTCTGATCATTTGGAGTAAAAGACATTTTAGAGGATTGGATGTTGAATTAAATTACATCACTAACTTTTAAAGAGGTTAACTTCTGACTTTCCAGATTCAAATTATGAACATATTAAAGCGAGCCTTTTTTGCCTTTCGTGCAGGCTTTGCCATTGAAGGCCCATCTCAGGCCCGGATCGAGTGTGAGGATCAGAATGACGGATCTTGTGACGTCAGGTATTGGCCCACGGAGCCTGGGGAGTATGCTGTCCATATTATGTGTGACGATGAGGACATCGAAGAGAGTCCGTTCATGGCTTACATCGTTCCTGACAACAAAGCAAGCAATCCTGACCAGGTACAAGCTTATGGCAAGACTTTATTAGTATTACTTTCCAAACACGTGCTTTATTATGTTATTCCTATTCTTAATATTATTATGTTATTCTTATGTCTAGCACTGTAGATGATTCCAAAATGAGAGAGCTGTATAGCATCCTGGAAACTTTTCTTCTAGATTTATAATAACTATTTGAAACATACGAGCTAGAATCATATTAGATATTATATTGATTCCAAACTTTTAGATTGTAGTGTGCATTATTATCCATAATCAATTCAGGTTAAAGCCTATGGTCCAGGCCTGGAGAAGACCGGTTGCATCATCAACAAGCCTGCAGAGTTCACAGTCGAGGCCGAAGATGCTGGAAAGGGTCCTCTGAAAATCCTTGCCCAAGTGAGTCCAACATCTGAGCTTTTTAATTCCCGCAAATCATTCAGATCCGCCTTCGATTCAACATTTCAGTGTATATATGCGCAGTTGAATTATGTCCTAAAGCTTTGGACTGTTGTCTTCACCCGTCTTGTTTTGTCGACGTCCCAGAACGCCGACGGCGAGCCCATCGACGTGAAGGTGAAAAGTAAAGGAGACGGTGTGTACTCCTGCTCCTACACTCCCACCTCCGCCATCAAACATACGGTGGCGGTCACCTGGGGAGGGATCAACGTTCCCAACAGCCCTTTCAGGGTAAGCCCTCCCGAGCCCCAGAGCTCCACAGTTCCCAATCCCACTAACACCTCGGCCACTAACCTCTCTGCTGAGATCACTAACCTAACGGAGTGTAAGGTGCCAGAGGTGAAGGCTAACCCTGTGGCGTCCGAGCTGCTCGAATTGGACGGGCCAACGGAGCCTTACATCCCGAAACGCAAACCTGTTATTGTTATTACCACCTACCTTAAGGAGAGCCACTCTGTTTCTATCTTTTAATTTGTTTTGAGGCTGCTACATGGAATAAAAAAAATTCACTTTTGTATTAAGGAACAAAATTGAATTGATTTTATTTCAGAAAATTTAATTGATTTTTAAAAAAAATATTTGTTATTCATTAATATTTTAACAAATCTTGCTTTGTTTACAAAATGATTTGAATCTTCAGTATTTTTACAGTTTTGTCTGACTAGCAAAATTTGCTTTTGTGTAGTCTAGTTGTTTTTATTT
Source organism: Pangasius sanitwongsei (assembly GCA_037576675.1). Classification (NCBI taxonomy): domain Eukaryota; kingdom Metazoa; phylum Chordata; class Actinopteri; order Siluriformes; family Pangasiidae; genus Pangasius; species Pangasius sanitwongsei. Next base: position 16,044,636 of record CM075022.1, read on the forward strand.
CTATTCATTTAAATCATTTTTTATTTAAACTAATTATTTCAATTACAATTGTAATTTCTATACACATTTCACTTGATTTAATGTCATTCTTTGACATTGTTTGATTTGCTTGTAATGGAATGTCAAAGAAGTGTTTGTAACGCTGTAATGTGAGAACACGTTATTTTCAAATGTCATGCCCCTACATCTGACTGAACTTTGAGATCTGACTGAAACTTTAAAGGGTCTTTGAACATCTGATCATACCAATATCATCAGTATAAATGAATTGAGATTTTTGTTTGTATAATCATAAGGAGGAAGAACTTTTGGAATTAAAATGCACTTTTTTTTTTCCAGAAACTTGTTAATGACTGAACTATTCATTGTGAATATTATATTTGTATACTTAAAATAAATTTTAATGCAAGGCACATTTCAGTATTTGCATCTCATTGTTTCATTCATGTGTCAAATGGAAAAGCAAATGTTTTGATTTTTTTTTTTTTGTGTGTGTGTTTTTTGGGTTCTGTATAATCAGGTGCACATTGCGTTTTAAAAGGAGCAATAGGTAGCAATATTTAGGCTCATGGAAGGCAAACATGTGAATGTTCCATGGTGCTTTTACACAGGCTTGCAAAATGTTCCACAATACAAGGCCCCTATGCGTCAGTGGAAATGCCTTTGTTTTCTGCAGTTGAAGTTCATATCCTGTTTCCTACACAGAATTGTAATCAGGAGAAGTGGATAATGCAGCTTATTGCTCCTTTAAAGTTATACAAACTATATAATGGTACATAATTATTGTATGTACGTTACACATGTATACATTCTAGCTTTATTTTAAATGTAATTTCAACAAAATTGTGCCTTAGGTTCAAGTTGGAAAGGGCAGTCACCCTCACAAGGTGAAAGTGTTTGGTCCGGGAGTGGAGAGAACTGGCCTAAAAGCTCACGAGCCCACACACTTCACTGTGGATTGCACAGAAGCTGGGGAAGGTAACACACACACACACACACACACACACGTATGTACGTGGCATTTTATGCTTTATTTTAAGCACTTTTATCATTGAATGTCCTTTTTTCATGCTGTAGGTGATGTCAGTGTGGGTATCAAGTGTGATGCCAACATCATCAGTGATAAAGAAGAAGACGTCGACTTTGACATCATTCCCAATGCCAACGACACCATTACAGTGAAGTACATCCCGCCGGGGGCTGGACGCCTGACCATCAAAGTCCTTTTCACAGATCAAGTGAGTGAGATCACTGATTAGATCACTGGCTTAAAGATAACCTTTGGACCTGGAATTGAATTATTATTGTTGTTTACTTTTATTTTATTTTTTTTGTACAATGTAGGAAATTCCTGCGAGTCCGTTCCGTGTCAAAGTGGATCCTTCACATGATGCGTCCAAAGTAAAGGCAGAGGGTCCTGGGCTCGCTCGAGCAGGTTAGTGTTTGTGTGTCTACTTTGTGTTTTAAGTCTTATTCATTTTAATTCTAATGCTATTTAAGAGTCTTGTATTCGTTCTGCAGGTGTGGAGAGTGGAAGGCCCACTCATTTCACAGTTTACACCAAAGGAGCAGGCAAAGCACCACTGGACGTGCAGTTCTCTGGTCCAAACAGGGGCCAGCCTGTCCAAGACTTTGAGATCATCGACAACTATGATTATTCCTACACTGTAAAATACTTGCCAGTCCAACAGGTATTATCTTTTTCCTCGTTCAGTATACATACATTTCACGTATACATCAATAGAATGTGTATATATACATATGTTCTCTCCGTTTTTGTGCTCCATCAGGGCGAAATGGTGATAATTGTGACTTTTGGAGGTGACCCCATCTCTAAAAGCCCCTTTGCAGTGGGAGTGGCAGCACCGCTCGACCTCAACAAGATTGAAGTTGATGGCCTGGAAAGCAGTGAGTTTTCTTACTGGCACATACACGTGGCTTTGTGGTGCTTAATAAATTATTTACTGCAAGCTCCACTGCCAAGGCTGTGGTGTCTTCTATACGGAGTGTTGTGCTCTGTTATGTAACTTTCACTACGTACTGGTGCTTAAAAAGGTTTTGTTTCCTGCATCGGAAAAGTTTTATTAATTGGTTTTTGGAGGAAATGTAACCACTGGGTCTTAAAATGAAGTAATCCTGTATATCGACGGGCTTCAGTAGGTTGATGTTGATGTAAATAATTTTTTAGAAAGTATTAATTCTGACTGTTTCAGGAGTGGAGGTCGGCCAGGATCAGGAATTTGCAGTGTGCACTAAGGAAGCAGGTGGTCAGGGCAAACTGGAAGCTCGGATTACCAGCCCAACAGGCAAGTCTGTGCCGTGTGTAGTGGAGCCGCAGCTCGGTAAAGGAGCCAGCCTCGTAAAATACATCCCAAAAGAGGAAGGTGCCTACGCTGTTGATGTCCTCTATGATGGCAACCCAGTGCCAGGGAGCCCCTTCGCTGTGGATGCCATGTTGCCTCCTGATCCCAGCAAGGTGGATTATTTTTATTTGCTCCCACATGATCGGAAAAATCTGAAATTTGACCAATCTTGTTATGCACAGGTCTGTGGTGCTATGTACTTAATATTACAAATAGGTTACTGATATTGTATCAATGATCTCTTTAACATATCTTTTGTGAGTTTTATAATAATTACTCAGTATTTACAGTCTTCAGTGTACTGCAGTACTAGTACTTGCACTACACTGTAACCTCAGTACTGCACTACTCATTATGTGCAATCTAAAAATTTTTCCCCCACATATATGCAACTATCGTTTTATGTTGTGGTCTTTTAAGTTGTCTCTGTACATGGTTATGTTGGCTGTAGGAACATGTTACTGTAGCATAAGAATTTAGTTGTTTTGTATCTTTGCAGAGATCAGTGAGATGGCTACGAGTTAATTCGTGGGTGTTCTTTTACAGGTCAAAGCTCATGGGCCAGGGTTGAAAGGAGGTTTGGTCGGGAATCCTGCGGAATTCATAATCGACACCAGTGGAGCTGGAACAGGTGGGCTTGGCCTGACTGTAGAGGGTCCAACCGAAGCCAAAATCGAGTGTTCGGACAACGGTGACTGCACATGCTCCGTGTCCTACCTTCCTACCGAGCCTGGCGAATACCTTGTTAACATCCTCTTTGAAAACGTCCACATACCTGGATCTCCTTTCCACGCTGACATCGAGTACCCCTTCGACCCCACAAAGGTCGTGGCATCAGGTTCAGGCCTGAAGCGTGGTAAAGTGGGCGAGACAAGCGTGCTCAACGTGGACTGCGCCAAAGCCGGGCCTGGACAGTTGACGTTGGAGGCTGTGTCTGATGCAGGCTCCAAGGCTAAGACTGAAGTGCTGGACAACAAGGATGGCACTTACACAGTGACCTACGTGCCACTGACAGCAGGCATGTACACTCTTCTGCTGAAATATGGAGGAAAGACCGTCCCAAACTTCCCAGCCAAAGTGGTGGTGGATCCAGCCATCGACACCAGCAAGGTGAAGGTGTTTGGACCAGGAGTGGCTGGAGAAGGTATGCAAGGGTTGAATTTTCATGTTTGAATCTGATTCTTTTCCATGCTTTGGATTGCTTATTAAAATCTCAATGTTTTCCTGGTTCCCATGGCATCTTATTTAGACTTACCTTTTATTATACAGACATGTCAGAACATCTCCATGTCTCATTATACTTTGGATGACCTCATCTTGAGCTTAAAGGGGGCACTTAATCCAAAAAAAAAAAAAAAAAAATCTCTGTGAAAGATGACTATTATCTTTCAGAGCATAAGGCTCACAATGACACTTTTATGAAGATGAATTGCCTTTTTGAATAGACAGTTATCCTTTGTGGGTGGGGCTTATGCCTGTTTCTCTTTTAACTCGTTCCTTTATACATCATTTGGCTTAGAGTTGAGCATTTTCACTTTATCACCCTGCAGGCGTCTTCAGGGAGGCTACCACCGACTTCACCGTCGATGCTCGGGCTTTGACGAAAGTGGGAGGGCAGCACATTAAAGCTCAGATTAAGAACCCATCCGGTGCTGCCACAGACTGCGCCATTGCAGACCAGGGCGATGGCACTTATAAAGTGGAGTATACTCCGTTTGAGAACGGTACAGCCCAAAGCATGACATTGTACTCTCTTGTTCTTGCTCAGAATATATTCCACCTTGCCATGTTTTTATGTTCAGAGACGTTAAAGATAATGTCTAGCTGTTAGTAAGGTTTTTTTTTTATTTTAGTAAGGTCATTATTTAATGTTACTTGTAGGTGTTCATGCTGTGGAGGTGCTCTATGATGAGACTCCTCTGCCTAAGAGCCCCTTCCAGGTAGCAGTGAGTGAGGGTTGTGATCCCACTCGAGTTGTAGCTGAAGGCCCTGGATTGGAGGAAGCGCTAACTGACAAACCTAACAAGTTCTCAATAATCACAAGGTACCACACCCTTTTTTTGATCTCACAAACTGCTGCTTTAAGTTTGTATCTCACTGTTGCTGGATCCAAACTTAAAGCAGTACATGAGAGAGAAGAGAAATTGATCACTGTTGTGTTAACAATCTTTGAATTCATTCAGTTGTTGTACAAACACTAAGAAATTACAAAAATGAAATGAAAATGTGCAAGGTCTAATTAGAGAGCAGTTAAGATCTGACATTGTGTCTGATTACACAGAGGAGCTGGTATCGGTGGCCTGGGCATCACGGTCGAGGGCCCGTCCGAGTCCAAGATGTCCTGCAAAGACAACAAGGACGGTAGCTGTGATGTGGAGTATACTCCTTATGCTCCTGGACTTTATGATGTGAACATTACATATGGAGGACAGCACATTCCAGGTACATATGGTCATGTAGTGGACTGGTGTCAGATTTTTGTAAGGCTCACAAACCACATGTGGTATTAGCACCGTAACTGCAGCGTTCCTTTAAATACTAAAAAATAAGTAGAACCTTGTGTGAAAGTACAACGTTTGTAAGGGGGAAAATGCAGTTGCGTATAATTTAGGATGTATGTTGATTGATTTGAACACTCAAATGCTGGACATTTACACAAACATGATGGACGAGTATTTTGTTGGGTTCCGTACAAAGAAACTAAAAAGTGTCTCAATTTTCTTTTTTTTCTTTTTTCTTTTTTTTTTTTTTTTTCTTTTTTTGAATGTAACCAACAAACCGTTCGACAAACACAGTCTCACTTCTAGCTAACTTTAGGTTCTGTAGGTGTTCTTGAACGCACCAATATTAACACACACTCCCTGGAATCCCCGCCCCCTTCCCCCAATCTCATAATAGTAATGTTTGTCCAGTGCGCTTGTCTTGACTTGATTTTTCCGGCTTGAAAGATGTGCTGACATGACATGCTCACTTTCTGTCAAGCTAAACAGATGTGTTTACTTTGTTTATAGTCTATTCTCAGCACAGGGAAACATATCACGTATGAAATCTCTCTTAATTTTTGATATGTAGCCTATGTCATTTTTATTCCCTTTTCAGGAAGTCCGTTCAGAGTGCCAGTAAAGGAAGTGGTTGACTCCAGTAAAGTGAAGCTCTCGGGGCCTGGAGTGGGTTCAGGCGTTCGTGCCAAGATCCCTCAGACTTTCACTGTGGACTGCAGCAAGGCTGGAACAGCACCACTCTCTGTAGCTGTAACCGGCCCTAAAGGCGAGACGCTGATTTGTACTGTGTAAAAAGAAAAAAAAAAAATGAAGAAAGTGTATTGTACATTGAGTATAGAATGACCTGAATGATTTATGAGTAAAGCCTGACTAGACATCTGTAATTTATTTAATCATTGCTTCCATTCAGGCGTGGCTGAGCCGGTTCAAGTAAAGGATAACGGAGACGGAACACACACCGTAGCCTACACACCCTCTGTGGAAGGACCTTACTCTGTAGCAGTCAAATACGCTGAGGAAGAGATTCCACGCAGGTAGCGTGACAATCCAGCACTTTTCCAAAACTTGGATTAAGTATGCAATGGCTTGTAATCTGTAAACACATTTCCACACTGCCCTTTTTCAGCCCATTTAAACTGCGTGTCCTGCCCACACACGATGCCAGTAAGGTTCGTGCCAGCGGGCCAGGACTGACTACAAGTCTGCCTGCCAGCCTTCCTGTGGAGTTCACCATCGATGCCAAGGATGCAGGAGAGGGCCAGCTGTCAGTCGAGATAACGGTGAGTAAGTCCCAGTGCGCGAAAACCACTAATCCTCACAGTTTGAATAAAAGGCCGAGTTTTCTGCTCTGTTGTACATGTTCTATATAGGCTCTGATTTTAATATGTTTACATTTATTAAAGATTTATGATCAGAATTTTGCTAGTTACAACTGTGTACAAGTGTATGTGATCTCTCTTGTAAACTTGGCTGGCCACTCGGCATGGGTGACATGAAAAAAATATCGTATCGCAATTTTTAAAAGCATTTCTACGATACACATGTATCATGGTATTGCTCCCAAACTTCCAGTAATATAGTAGTGCTATAAGTCTCCAAATGTAAAATGTTATGTCATCTTCATTTTTCCATTTTAAAAATATACATTTTCATTGATAAACAAACAAAAAACTAAATATTCAACACGGAAAAGGTGAAAAATAAAAATCGGTAAAACTTGAAAGGTTAAGTATAAAGTTTTTCCATCACATCAGCTTTCAATCAGGTTGTAATTTTTTTTTAGTTTAAAGTTAATAAAAAGATATCACATCTATATCCATATCAGAAAAGCATGTTGTAACATCATTTAATCACTATTTTATCTTATCTATCGATTTATTTATGTTTGTTTATAAGATATAGCCACTGGATAGTAAATTACAGTACGGTTAAAGGTAAGTAAACACGGTTGGCTGTTTTGAAATGTCAGTCAAATAGCCTATTCCGTTAAAGTTAGGTGGTTCTTGGCCATGTTTAGTGTACCACACAAAAAGTACCCGACTCTCTAGAGGAAGCCAAAAGGTCTGACTTGTTAAGAGTAATTGAAATGAAAAGCTACAAATAGACTAAACTAATTTACGGTAGATTTAGATTCACTCTAACACTAATCGCTTTTAGACTACCACATGTTGTGGACTCACAGTGTTGTGTGTTCATCTCCGTTTGTGCTGATTAATCTCCTCTTGACTTGTTTTGAGAAATGACCAAATGGCTCATCCATTTTTACCATTAGAGGGCTCATACAACACTTTCCCACTTAATTCCGTGTCTCCTCTAGGTCCAAAAACACGTCTAGGGATTAGTGTAATAGACCAGTAGTAAGAGAAATGGATGTCTTATTAAAGCCAAGTGCAGTCCCTTAAGCAGTTGTTTGAATAATTTCCCCTAGAAAAATTGGCCTCTCACCCCTCCTTTTTCACTGTCTGGAAGGTGATGAAGCACTACTGCATGATTATAGAGGATGTAATCTAGCCAAAGCTGCACTCATGTCCTTGTTTATGAACTTGTGCTGAGCTCAGTTCATGGCTAGACCTCTGTGCTCCTTGGCTCGAGGAATCGTCTCTCTCTTCTCTGTGAATTTTCTCCTGATCTTTGTCCTCCTGATGCCACTCTTCTCTTGACAGTATGAGAATAGACAGATCTGTGCTGATGTGCAAATTTCAATCTTCAGGACAAAGACGGAAAACCGAAGAAGATCAGCGTTCAGGATAACCAGGATGGGACGTACACGGTGTCCTACGTGCCGGATAAAGTGGGCCGGTACACCATCGTCATCAAATACGGAGGCGACGAGATTCCGACTTCTCCGTATAGAGTGCGGGCAACTGCTACAGGCGATGCTAGCAAGTGCACGGTCACTGGTGAGCCTAAACCTCAGCAAAAAACAAAGAATACTGCATTTTTCAAAACGAATAGACAATACATCCTTAAATGTGCCATAACCTGGGTTCTTAATGCAGCGTGTAAATAATAGTCATGTGACGAGATTCTTTCCATTTCATGCTCATCAGCATGTTTCCAGCAGTTTTCTCAGCACAGACTAAACGCCTGATTTTCATTTTGCAGGCCCTGGCATCGGGCCTACCATCGGCATCGGAGAAGAGGTGGGCTTTGTGGTGAACACAAAAGGCGCAGGGAAAGGGAAGGTCTCGTGCATCGTTGTCACACCTGATGGGACCGAGGTGGAGGCGGAGGTCATCGAGAACGAGGATGGTACCTTCGACATCTTCTACACCGCGCCGAAGCCGGGAACCTACGTCATCTATGTGCGATTCGGTGGCGAAAATATCCCTCACAGCCCTTTCAAAGTCATGGTGAGGATCAGCTACAAATAGCAGCATGTCCCTCTAGACAGAACATGCGTGGAAACTGGATTTGTGCGAAGAGACGCAACGGAAAACATCTGGAAACATCTGGTTAGAAACATTGTAGTCAGTTTATATAGAGATGAGTACACAAGTGACAACAATGAAAGATTATGATAATACACGCATTTAGAAATGTTTAATTTTGCGGCTTCAAATACACTTTATATCGATTTAACTCTAGTATCAAATTGCACTGGTCTCTAGGCCCTGCATTTAAACATGAAAATGTGACATTATCCAGACTCTAAGAACTTGTTTTAATACAGTAAGACTCCCGTATGATTCTAGCAGATTTGACAACAGAATAGCCAGAAGCCAGCACCTGCAGTTTAGCCACAGCATTTTTGATTTTTGACCCCTTGCTAAGGTGATACAGGAGACGCCTGAAGAGGTGCTTTTTTCCCAGCTAAAGTTAGACCAAACGTAAGTAAAATACTACTGCAGGAAAAGTGAATTCCCTGAAAGGGTAAGGACACGCGACGCAAAAGATGGTAATTTGCGTCTGATAATGCTTACCTTCACTTCCTGATTGCTTCAACTTGTGAATTATTTTACCTCTGACTTGTGAGCCAATAGAAAGCAAGAAGGCAGACTGTTGGTCAGTAAAAAAAAAAAAAAATGGAGCAGCTGCTTATTATTAAGTAGCTTCACATCAGACATTTGTCTGCGTTTTCTTGCTCTTGCTTGGTGCACATCTGGGGGAAAAAAAATAATAGTCAGTCTCATCCACTGAGTGATAGAGTTTTGAGGTGAAATCCAGCTGCCTGCTAGAATTTTCTTGTTAGCAATGTTGGCACCTCTGCAGAACGTTGGAGTATTCAGGTATTTGCGTACGTGCATTTTTTTTTTTTCCCTGTCAAGTACTTTTGTCATAATGACCAAAATCACCAATTTATACTGACAGTAAAATTGCTGTCTCATTTCACAGCACGTGAGGTGTTCTCATTCCAAAGTGCCGTGTGTGTGTGTGTGTGTATATGTGTATATGTGTATGTGTGTAACCTGCGCTCTCATTTCCCAGGCTACTGATGAGGCTCCTTTGCTGCAGCAGCAGTCAGTCCAGCAGAATCAAGTCGCTCCAGGCGCCGGCTTCCAGCCCTGGGTACACACACTCCTCACTCCCTCGTCCTTCTTATCCTTCTCTCATCCCTCCTTTACACAGCCTGCACCAGCTAGGGGAGCCCTGAATGCACTACTGCCACCACCGCTTCTTCTTTTCAGCCTGTGCGCTGACCTCCGGGCTGGCTAGATATGCACACCGTCATCTCTCTCTCTCTGTCTCTCTTTTATTCTGTCTGTCTGTCTGTGTGTTTGTCTTGGTCTTTCTTCCCATTACTCGTGTTTTCCTTTGTAATGGAAATGATTTTCATGCAGGTCTGCCTCGTTTTGACATCGTTCTTTTCAGGAAATGGCTGTGTGTTCACGGCTCATCTCCTTTCCAATTCCTGAATCGAGACTCTGTTCTCTTCCATGGCTGAATTTCCTTGGAAACGACTGCGCTAGTACATTTCTTTCATGCTGGAGCCTGAGAAAACTTGATCAGAGAGCTTTAAAGGGTCTTGGTTATGTTTGGAGAACAATCTGGGGTTTAGTAAAGTGTGGCCCAGATAGCAACTACAATTACAACCTACTTTAAAGAGAACTTTATAGTACATATAAGCATTGGAAGTTTCTTTCACTTAGTCTTTTAATCCATTCATGATTAATCCATTCATGCTGTCTCCTCTGAACTTTTAATCAACAGCGTAACATCACAATTTTTACAATACTAGTGTCTGTCTAGCTCAGTTTTTATGGTTGCAGGTGTTTTACTGGTTACTGCTGCTTCACTCTTTCTCTCTTTTCAGAATCTTGTCATAACTGATGCAGGTGTGCTGGGAGTTTGATTCACCATTTATGTGTCCAATGCATGTTTCTGCTGTGGCTGAATCACAGAACACATACCGTCTCCTCTCTTCCTGCTCTTCTGCAGTCCTTTCAAACAGAGTTGCTGCTTTCTGAAAATGAAAGACACTTGTTGATCTGGAGCCCGTCTATGAATCCTAAATGTCCCCTTTTTAATCTCGAGTTTCTTCCCACGCACAGGTCACGGATGGCGGCTACATTCCGGTGAGCAGCATGAACGGCGCTGGCTTCCGGCCTTTCGACATGGTGATTCCCTTCACCTTAAGCAAGGGTGAAATCACAGGTAAAAAAAAAAAAAAACAAGTTCAGTTCCAGCCAAGCTAAAGATTGGCTGTTCTTTTAACAAGCGCGTATCGGGATGTTCACATCATAGCCTTATCTGGTAGTTATAACGGACTACTATCTATGTGTAGCATAAGGTTATATCCATCTCGTGAAACATGTTTTTAATTTTATTTTTAATTGTAGAAATCTACATTTTAAGAAATATTAAAACCTGTGCACTATTTACATTATAGCACAGATATAATAACTTAAAGCCATATAATGGCTATGTAAATGTAGATACTGGTATTGCCTCAGGTTGCATCTCACTTTAATGCAGTGCAATCACATCACCCTTTAACATTCATATGAAAATCAAAAACTGGGATTTTAGTGCTTGATCTATGTGTCTCTTTGTTGCTCTATGCTACAATATATTAATCTCAGCTTAAACTTATGGCCTCACTCCAAAAAGAAAAGTGTTACAACAGAACATCCTGAATACTTGGGAAAAAAAATACTGTAGCAGAGTTGATATACATATGGGGGGGGGGGAAGTGACATTTGTTCAGTGAAACTAGTTTTCAGAACCTGAATCAGCACGGCTTCTGTAGTAGATCCTCCATTACAGCTTATTAAGTCACATGCATTTATGTAAATTATTTTTATCTGAATGCAGCTCAACGGGCTAGGGACATGGCTAGGGACAGAATGCAGCTCAACGGGCTAGGGACATGGCTAGGGACAGAAGTACAGAAAGGTTGGCGTTTTCACAGACTTTCATCTTATTTACTCTCTGGTCTGATTTGTAAACTGATGACTTATTTAAAAAAAAAAATGTGGATGACTGAAACAGAATGTTTAGAGATGAATGACCAAAGATGCATGCGTTTATTCTGCTCACGATGGATTCAAAACCGAGATCTCATCTGTTAACATAACCACTTTGATTTGTCTTATTTATAGCGATAAATTAATCATTAATGGGTAACTATTAAAAGGTAAAATTTTTCATTATTCATTCATCTTAGCTGCTTGTGAGCTGCTTATCTGGACCTTTTCTTGTAAGCAATGAATTGAACCTTTACAAATTTTAGTTGAATATCCCTGTCCTAGGATCTCATTCTGGTGGACAGGCATACATAAAAGTAGTGTTAAGCGATCTTTCAAAGATGAAAACAAGCCACCATCATAGTTTTGGTTTGTCCTTCATATTTCGCTAGCTAGCTATGGTACTGTGAAGTTACACTTTAGTTTAACTTTAGTTTACACATAAATGTACTTTTTTTAAAGGAAATAAAATAGACGCTTGTAGAAGATGTAAAAATGCACCCATTGGACGCTGTACGATATTTCCTGGTCCTACACTGTTACCCAAGTCACGCAAGTTTATGAGCTTAGTGTGAAATGTTCATATTGTTTCATCCCTAAAGTGTTCATTAGGATGAAGACCTCAAGAACACCTCACTTTTTACTATATATACCTTATTATGGTGTTAGTATTTAACTCTGCTTTTCATATCCAGGTGAAGTTCACATGCCATCGGGCAAAACGGCTCAGCCTGAGATTATCGACAACAAGGACGGGACAGTGACTGTGAAATACGCTCCTACAGAGGCAGGACTACATGAGATGCACATCAAATACAATGGCACCCACATACCAGGTAAGAGGGCGAGGGAGTGTCTCGGAGCTAAAAATGTGCACTGAAGTCCATTTAAAATCCAGCAGCATGCACAAAGAGGCATGGAGTTCTCACCAGCTGAGGATCAGTATCCTCATTCATAATTAATTCCCTATCAGCTTTCTTCCCTCTGTCCTTCCTGTGAGCAGGCTCATAGCAAGCATTGACAGAAGATGAAGGGAAATGAAAAGCTTCACCTTTCATGATATTTCTTGGAAAAGAAGTGGGGATGGGAAAACTAACCGTTCATAAAGATTTATTTTGACATTGCGCAAAAAATCTCCTGTATGACATCAAGCTTGGGGAATGCATGTAGCCTTGGTGTAGTATGGGAACTGTAGAGGCAGGCACGGATCCTCATGCTGAGGCTTGCACAAAAGGCAGCCGTGACATTATCCAGTCACTAATTCACATCTGTCAGCTGTCACAGCAGGTATTAAGTGTCATGCATTATGCTAGTATAGTGCATCAATTCAGTCCCGACAATAGAGTCAATAAGACAAGCCTTACCCATAGCTCTGTTACCATATAAGGAAGTAGTCATGTTTGATTCACCGTTCCTCCATTTGCCCCAGGATAAAGGATGACTCAAGGCTAATTACACATGTGGATATCCTGTTCAGCAGTAACAGTGCACCTAGATAAAATGCCCATTGTCTATTGTTCACTCTGCTCAAATGCTGCAAAGTGGATACACTGTACTTTTAATGTTTTTTCCATTGAAACAAAAATTGTACTGTGCCAAGTCCTTTTGCAAGAAACTGTTCTGAAATCCAACAGTAGCCAGTAGAGTATTGCCTCACCTCTCTATGTAATAGCTTGCACTTTTGAGCACTTCTTGTGCACATCTCAGAATGATTAATAGTGACATGAAACACCTGCGCGTTTATTTGTTTGGTTTTTTTTCCAGCCTGTCATAGATCAGTGCCAACCTCCACAATGTGTGCGTTTCCTCCACAGAGTCTCCTCTACAGTTCTACGTCAACAATGCTAATAGTCCCAATGTGACGGCGTACGGACCAGGCCTTGTGTATGGCATCGCTAACAAACCAGCTACTTTTACCATCTACACTGAAGATGCTGCAGAAGGTGGACATCACTACATTACTGTTTGTTCTGTTTATTTGACAAATGAAATAAATTATAAAATTAAAAAAAATAAATAAATAAAGCTAATTAATAAGATAAATAGTAAAATACATTTTAAATATAATAAAATAAAAATATAATGAAATAAGTAAGATGATGTCAGATAAAGAAATCTGTTCATCATAATTAGTTCATAATTTTAGTACTGTGTTTTAGTTCTTGAACTGATCTTGAAGCTTCTGTATAATGTTGGTGTAGGTGGCCTTGATTTGGCTGTTGAAGGCCCGTCAAAGGCAGAGATCAGCTGCACTGACAACAAGGATGGCACTTGTACGGTCACGTATCTTCCTACACTACCTGGAGATTACAACATTCTGGTGCGTTATAACGACAAGCACATAGCCGGCAGCCCCTTTACTGCCAGGATCACAGGTGAGGGCCTCAGCTGCGTGTGTAGTAATGTACCACTTTTATTCCCAATCACTCCATTTAGATCTAATTAAAATATCTTCTGTAAAATATCTGCTGCGTCTTATGTAATTAAGTACATGGCTTACTGATCTCTGAGGTAGTGGCTGTTTTTTTTTTTTTTTTGTTTGTTTGCAGAGGACAACAAGAGGAGGTCTCAGGTGAAGCTGGGTTCGGCTGCTGACTTCGCACTGGACATCACAGAAACGGACCTCAGTCAGCTCACAGCCAGCATCAAAGCTCCCTCAGGTCGTGATGAGCCCTGCCTCCTCAAGAGGCAGCCTAACAACCGCATCGGTATGAGGATCTCATAAGTTATTTTTCTAGAATGAAAGTTCTGGTTGCTGTGTATTGTATAACATGGGTCGGAGTATAGCTAGATTAAGATTTTTAGTTAATGGCGTTCTCATTTCCCCTTATGTGTGCACTAGAGCTCTGCAAAAAAAAAAAAAAGACCACTTCAGACCACGCCCACGCACTTCCTCTGTGCCTCGCTGCAATGTTGTATAATTAGCTCAGTTGATCCAATTCTTCAAAATAGAAACAAAGTGTATTTGACAGCTACTATTAGTCCACCAAATATGCTGACTAGACCTTTAAAATAAGACTTTTCTTAACAATTATTGTAAGTGTGGCATGTCTGTTGTCCTGACCACCTGCTGCTGCCAGCCTGAGAATGAAAATCGGAACACCTACTTTTTTTCCCCCTCCCCTTTAGTTAGATCCCATAGGATCCCAGTCACAGTGTTTGCCTTTACTCTGCCCTACATGTTCCTGTTCCTTTTCTTTTTAATCTTTTTCTGTCACAGTATAATGCTCCAGCTTATTCTTCTCTTCTTTTTCTCTCTCAGGTATTTCTTTCATTCCCAGAGAGGTCGGGGAGCACTTGGTCAGCATTAAGAAGAACGGACGCCATGTTCCCAGCAGCCCCATCTCCATCATGGTGGTGCAGTCTGAGATCGGAGACGCCAGCAGAGTGAAAGTGTTCGGACCGGGCCTGGTAGAAGGACGCACGTTCCAGATGGCTGACTTTATAGTGGACACGAGAGATGCTGGTGAGATATGCACGGATCTCGTCAAATCTGACTTACTTCATTTATTAATATTGTGTTCTGTTTTGTCACAGTGACTAAAAGAAGCCTCTTTGTCCTATTTTTTTGGGGGTAAAGCATACGACATGTACACATGGAGACACAATGTGAACGGGGTTCAGGAAGTTTGTAGGAGCGGATGACGGTCTCTGTCGTTTAAAATAACAGTCACTTTACCTACCCAAAAAAAAAAAAAGGCAGAGTTGCATTACGTTTAAATGGAAACTCCAATGTTTTGTATCCCTGATATAGAGCGGTAGGCCAGATGTGAATGTTAATTGAGTAGTCCTGATGGGAATAGTTTACAGCTGGCATTTCACTGTCAACTTCTTGAAATGTTGCCATGTAATTATGGTCTATTTAGTCTAATTTGCATCATCTCTTGGGTGAACTGTGTAAGTACTAAATGACCAAGTGCTACACTTATGCCAAAATTAAAAAATTTTGTTAATTTACTGCTGTATTTATGCTCCCCAATCTGTTTAACTGAGCAGCCTAGGATCCAATAAACAGCAAAAATAGCTCTGGGGGAATTTGTTAATATAAAGTAGACGTAATTGGTGTAACATTGTTGTAAATCTTTGTAAATCGAAATTTCTGACCTGTGTGTTTATGCATTTTCTCGTGTTTAATTGTAAACGTCGAGAGCTCATTTCTGTCTGTCTTTATCTTTGACTAATGCTAGTCTTCTGTGCACCAAGGTTATGGAGGACTGGCTCTGTCCATTGAAGGCCCAAGTAAGGTGGACATTCAGACAGAGGACATGGACGATGGGACCTGTGGCATTGCCTACTGTCCTACAGAGCCTGGTACCTATGTAGTGTCCATTAGGTTTGCTGAAGAGCATGTTCCTGGTAAGTTAAACACATTAATAGTGTCGTTTCATACTGTACATTTTGATTTACTTGGCCATCTCGCACCCTGCACGCACACAGGCAGCAAAACATGTGACCATTCCCTTCCCTTCATGTATGTGTGTAACTTCCTCAGTTCCCAGTGGACTGTCTTATGCACCTCCCCGCCCCCCCTTTTAAAAACTTCCTACAGGTGTTTGGTTGCTGTGAAGGCCACTTTCAAAAGCGCTCTACTCAGATTACAGGGAAAAAAAAATCGAAAGTTATAAACACTGCTTCAGTCTCGTTTCTCAGATAAGAGTAGCGTAGGCCACAGTCTATGAAACGTGCTTTTGCTAGATAAAAGCAGGCAAAATATGCCTCAGGCTTTAAGGAAAGTTTCCCTCTGCTATCAGATTTTGAAGTTGGCATCATTGTTAATAAGCCACATTTATAGCAGGAATAAGATCAGACTAAGGGATTTAAACAAAAAGGTAGAGCTGCTTGAATGTCGTCGCTGTTCTAAATGAACTGGTCAGACTCTATCCGCCCTTGTTCTGGCAGGGATATAGTTTCATTGCCCCGACCCTCTATCCCGATCCTGACGGGTTTGGGCTGTTGGTAGAAATATGCTCTGCCCTTATACACAAATGAGTCAATGATTATTTTGCCCTTTAACATGAACCCACAGTTAATACACCAAGCACAGCTTTTACTGTAAGGCTGTACACAGATATTGTTTAATTGAGTGCACTCTGCTGATGTGTAACACCTCAGGGCTTTGTGAAGGGTATGACTGGCTCCCTCTGACATTCTCATTTTTCTCCCGTCTGTCCACAGGGAGTCCGTTCAGTGTGAAAGTAACAGGAGAAGGACGAATCCGTGAGAGTATCAGCCGTCGCCAAAGAGCCGCTTCTGTCGCCACAGTTGGAAGCGTTTGTGATCTTAACCTGAGGATCCCAGGTGAGGAAACGAGTCCTCGGTGCCATTTGTGCCATCATGTGATCATGATCGATTTTGTGAATTTGAATAAATAAAACATCTCTAGAACAAAAATATGGAAAATAAGCAATGACAAGGTGGTGCGATGTGGCCGGATGCAGCCCGGAGTTACTTTTACCACTCAGAAGTGGATTATTTTCCTATAACAAGACATCTTGAAGTATTTAATTCCTTTTATGCCACAGTAATTTATGTTTTAGCAGCTATAAACAGTTATTCCCTCCATGTTAATATGATTTTGTTCTGAAGATGTTCCTGTGGTGTAAAACATCCTTACAGAAAACTTAGCCATAGCAACAACCATAGTGACGCGCATTAATATGAATTCCTGTCAGAGTTGCTGTGGTATAATCCACTTTAGTTCACATTCATATGCCTGATGATATTGGGTATCTTATATATTTGAAGCTTTGTAATTAATATCATCCTTCTTAAATCATTGACTCAACCACATAACTATGCTCGCAAAACTTCTGCCTAAAATTACGAGCTTTGTACTGGGTGCCAATCTTACCACCCAATCTTTCATGCATATCAAGTAGATGGAGATATCAAGTGTAAGATGTCTGCTGCCTGGAGTTGGTTTGTCTCGCGTGAAATGCCTTTCAGATTTACGAAAATGTTGAACCCAAGCATGAATCAGAGTGCCTGGACTGAGTGACTCCCAGGACAGGTATTTTTTTTTGTATACACACCCATGAGCAGTGAAAGATCAGTGTAATAAATACTGAAGTTATATAAGGGAAGATATTCAGCTCGTCCCTGAGAGAGTGGTGGATTTGGTTAGAGGTGGAATTTTGAGGCCGCCGCTTAGATGAAGGAGTTCTTTCATTTTACTGTATGTATATAAAATGCCCTTTCCCCCAACATCGTTCAATTTAATATCCATGTCTGAAACTTTTAATTTGGCAAACAGTATAATTTACTTTTTTCTTAAGTCAAAGCATTGTTGAATTCTCGATTCTGATTGGCAGGAAGGTGTTGATTACTGTAATTTTCTATAACAGCAGTGTGCCAGTAGTGCCGCCTTGCAAGGTTTATATTAATGCACCCCTTCTATTAAATTCTCTGGTGGACACACCACAAAACTGGATTTACAGAACATACACATTAGTGATGACATAATGAATCTTTCTATGAGGAGATGCTTGTTTTTTTTTTTTTGTTTGTTTTTGTTTTTTTTGGAACGAGTCAAGTTTTTCGCCATGGGAACGTCTTCAGGATGGAGTTTGCACTCTTCCGGTTTCTCTATAACATGACAAGCTGAGGGGGGAAAAAAAAAAAAAAAAAGAGAGTCTGGTGAGGGAATGACTGTTTATAGCTGCTACAACACAACTGATACCAAGAACTAGTTTTGCAGACAATCTACAACATTAATCGTAACTATAAATGGATAAAAACTGTAGTGTTTCGTTCAGTAATAAATTAAAAAAACAAAAAAACAAACTGTTATTGTTGCTGAATTGCTGTGGTATAAGAGGAATAAAACACTTCATCATGTTGTTATAAGAAAGTAATGAACTTTGGAGCGGTAACAGTAACTCTGCTCTGAGTCGGGCAGCATCACTCCACTCCATTGTTGATTATTTTCTTATAACAACATGCCTCCCGAGTGTTTTACTCCTTACTTATGTGCTGCGGAGACATGCTAACAAGATCTAGCTTTTGACTTTTGTACATTTGAGCTCAAGCTGTTCTTTCTCTGAATAGCTTCAGTCTCGAGAACAAAGCCATCCAAAAAGATACTAATAAACAAAGGGAAGTTTTATTTGTCGCTCACTCATATTTTGCCAAATGGGAATCGTATAGTGTGAGTAAAACCATGTGTAACATGACGCACGCGGGTCATGTGTAATAGTAAAGAATGAGGACACTGGATCTGTGACTGTAATTTAACAGCTTTGCGCTAGAGACCAGTGCAGCTGTTGTGTGCAGCAGTCACGTCAGATGGTCTGGGATGTGTTGGAGTTTGGTGCATTCTGACTCAGGCCATATGTGAGCCGTGTTTAAAGTAAAATCTTGGAGGATGAGGTTGTCATGTAATGGAGGGTTAGCTCTGAGTAATGAGTACTGTAATGGAACTGAGGCCACACAGAGTTTTGCTCTCTTTTGAGAGGGCTCGTGTACTGGCTGGGTGCGAGGGTGGTGACGTACCTCGCTCTCCAACTGGTGCACACTTACTCCACAGCTAAAACCTGGAACCAGTCTGCATATACAGTCTGAACAGCAATATCGAGCCATTCAGCAATCTGTACATATGTACAAAATAAACACGATCTTGTAGCTTTTTTAATTCCTGAGCTTTTCATGTACATTGTATTTAAACCATGTTAACAGCATTTCTCCTAGTAAATATCAATTAAATCAAGTTTCTTATTGCTCTTTAGGTTATGAAATGAACAGTTTCTTAATAGTGTGACTGATCGTTTGAGTTAAATAGGCTTAAAGTTAAGCCAGTCAATCACACTTAACCATAATACAAACTAACTTGAATTAGTTATTAGGTTAAAGCTCTTCTGCGAGTTTTACAGTACTCAGGACTTCAGGACCGAGCTCTTTGCGCTTTGTGATTTCTCAGTGTATGTGACGGGGTGCATTTTATTTCCCGTATTGTTAGTTTCAAGCAAGAAGAGAGAGGCTAGTGAGGACGTGATTGTTTATAACTGTTATACCGTAAGTGATAACAGGAACTAACTTGCTTTATGGATGTTTCTGTTCCCAGACCATTTTAACCGTCTATTTTCTTGGCTTTCGAAAACATTATCCTGATGTGCATTACTCAGTAACTGAAGTGGAACTGATAGAAAAGGCCTGTACTTAGGAGTGTGGACTGTAAGTCTGGAGCAGCAGACAAGTTTGAGAAATAAATACCTCTTGATTTTTCTTATTTATTTAGTTCAGAAAACTCTGTCTAGGTAGTGTTTTTTTATTTCTTTTTTTCCTCTTTTCATCTTTTTCCACCCTTGATGTTTCCTTGCTGTCTTTTTTTTTTTTTTGGCTGTCCTTTACCTTTCTTCACTTGTTTCCTTTCTCTTTTTCTGCCTGTGTCTTTTGTCTCTTCAGTGACGTGGTTTCTCCTGGCTCTGGCCCGGGAACTCCTCTCTCGCGGAGTGTATCGTTCTCACTGTTCTCTGTGGCTTGGGGGAAAACCCTCATACTCTCCACGGTGCTTGAGCGTCAGAAACATCACTGTGCGCACAGTGAGGCTCAACAGGATGGGCACAGCATCCCTGTCGAGGCCCTGTGGGCTGGAGGGTGCGTTGTAAGCGCTGGGCATGCAGGACAAAGAGGTTGGCAGAAAGCGCTTGCTATTGTTTGCAGCATGAGTGTCACCATGCATGTAAACTAGCATATGGCTAGTTCACACGCTGAATAACCATGTACTATTAGCCTCTTTTGGAATGTAATGCCATGTTGCTTGCAAAATCCATCCTGCAAAGCCAGTGTGAGTTTCCGAGAATCTTCCCACAAGAATAGACATCCAAGCTGCTGAGTTAAATGCCGCTCTTGATATTTCAGTTCTACCTTGAGGTTGAGTTCCTGAGTTCTGTTATCCTTCATCACCACTTCATCTTCCCACCCATCTCTTCTTTTGTTTTGCGCTGTCCAGAGATCGACGCCCATGACCTCTCCTCTCAGGTCACCAGCCCATCGGGCACGACCGAACCTGCTGAGATCGTGGCGGTGGGCAACCACACCTACTGCGTGCGCTTTGTTCCACATGAGATGGGCGTGCACACGGTGAGCGTGAAGTACCGCGGGCAGCATGTGCCAGGCAGCCCCTTCCAGTTCACCGTGGGGCCTCTGGGAGAAGGAGGGGCCCAGAAAGTGCAGGCAGGTGGCCCTGGGCTGGAGAGGGCAGAGATCGGTGTGCCAGGTACAGAAATCACCTAAAAATCTCACTTATCTTAATATTGATGGCTAGCTAGTTAATGGATAGTTAATAAGTAGATAATAAATTCTCAAAAAATAAAATACCAGATGGCTTATACTGTTGCCGAAGATCAGTAAGATGTACTTGATGGTATATGTTTAAGATGAGTGCCTATTTTCTATTCTATAAAGTCTTTACATGCGTGAATGCATTTGTGCACCATGTTATAGCTGAGTTCAGTATCTGGACACGTGAGGCGGGTGCTGGAGGCCTGTCCATCGCCGTGGAGGGCCCCAGCCGCGCAGAAATCTCCTTCGAGGACAGGAAGGACGGATCATGCGGCGTCTCTTATGTGGCTCAGGAACCTGGTGTGTATAATTTCACCATGACTGCAATGCAGAGCTAAGCTCAGAAACCTTGCTAATGGCTCTCCGTGTTTGCAGGTGACTACGAGGTGTCTGTGAAGTTCAACGACCAGCACATTCCCGACAGCCCCTACCTGGTGCCCGTGTGTGCGCCCCCACATGATGCCCGGCGCCTCACTGTTACCAGTCTTCAGGTGAGACACGAGGAAACATCGCCACACCAGGGCATGTCCGCAGCTATCAAAGAAAAGGGGTCAAAATCTCTGCTGTAGGCAGTCGTATCTCAAGCAGTGGATTTGGTAAACTGTCAGAATAGACAGAACTGGGACAAAATCCAGGATTTAATACATAGTACTCGGCTGCAAATCATTACAGTGGGGAATTATCTGTGGTTCATAGATGCCCATTTCAGAATATGGAGCCATAAAAGGCAAGCTGGTCTGTGCTGGCCCAAGTTTTAGAAAACAACTTACATTTGCATACAGTGCAGCTTTAAAGGCAGGAGGTAGAAAAAATTTTAACACGTTCTATGGAGACCATATCTGTAATAATTTATGACTACATTTATAACATGTTTTCCTCCAATTCATTGTAGAATTCTCAATTCTGATTGGTCCGCTGGTCAAATGCATATAATAATTTATAAGATATTATAAAATAAAATCATATTAAATACTGTATATCATATTTTATAATACAAAATAAACATATATGTTTATTTTGAATATGTATATTAATGTTATATATATATATATA
>CM075022.1:16066338-16080812 GCA_037576675.1 Pangasius sanitwongsei
TATATATATATGTGTATATATATATATATATATATATATATATATATGTGTATATATGTGTGTGTGTGTGTATGTATAGGGGGAAGAAGTAAATGTTTTTAATATAAACCCTGATTTCATTACATTGCGATCAGTAGGAAGGTGACCCTTCTTTGGATAGCTGCTGGACATCACTAAACGTGTGTGTGGGACTTGAGGTGTTTCTCTTGTGTTTCATTTAAAGGCTTTTAACAGACACACAACTGCAAAACTCACTAGACCTGGCTAAAGCAGTGAGAGAGAGGAGCTCCACATGCTTGTAGCAACTTTGCTTTCATTTTCGGTTTTCTGTAGTGTAGTAAATCTGGTAGTTCACCTTTGTTTCCTGAAAGCACCTTGTAGAATGTGGAACCTCTTTCTCCTGAACTTTAGCTGGTGTGTCGTGAGATCAGGTAACGGTAAGGGGGGCTATGTGGTAGTACAGTGGTGCCGTAGACAAATATTAGATGAAAATTCAGTTGCATATTTGACACAGACAGTATGGAAAATTTAAACTGCTGTAATAATAATAAAAACAGGAAAATCCAATTTGTGCAATATTGCTCTTGTGCTAAATGTAATTATGTGGCAACCAGATCTTCCGTGTTGTTGCTCAGACTTGCTGGTTTCTGGTTTAGGACACGGTGTGATGTAAGATAACCAAAAAAAAAAAACCACCACCACCACATCACCGTGTGTGTGTAGCTAAGCTCTGTGCCACCAGAATCACTTTTTTTTTTTTTTTTTTTTTTTTCCCCTTAACACAATTTGGCTTTATTCTTCTTCTTCTTCTTCCAAAGAAGGCAGTTATGCAACAGATAATTCAATCCTTCTTTACCAGTACTTTGAAGCATATATGTGGTGGCCTGTGTATATAGTTCTGGAACCTACAGGCTTTCCTGAACTGTAGTATGTTATTCTTTTGCATGCATTTCAATCACAAGTTCTAGCATTTTATTTCAGTTCTACTGAAAGATGGTTATAACTACCGTTTATATTTATAGCCTAATCTACTTATGGAAAAATCAGCATTACTGCCAACACTGTAAAGAATTGTATGTTTCTAATGGGAAATGAGTTCTCACTTTATTTTACTTTATCACCGTTATGAGGTAAAAAAAAAATTGCTTGGGACATTTAAACACAAGCCTCATTTCCTATCCCAGCTGATATCTGTTCAGTCACGTTGCTAAATAATCTCTGAATAATTCAGTCAGTTTTGATCTGTTGGCTAAATAACATCTTGCATCAATTTGATAATGTATTTGTTTTCTTAAAGGAAAGATTTTCTAGAATTTAGCCACATTTTTAGCCACATTTAGCCACGACGGGTTTTCTCAGAGCGCTGCACACACAGATTTGAAGATTTGTACTTAAGGAAAGAAATTGTGCAAAACGTTCACAGCTCCAGTAACTAAAGAAGCAAACATCAGGCAACAAGCATGTCTTGGTTGATTTGGTCATATTTTTGAATGAGTGTAAAATTGTATAAATTAGATTTTTTTTTTATTTTTATGTAATGATCAGAATTGCATAGTCCATAATGCAGTGAGTCTTTAGTGTGGAGGGGTATGATTGAGTCTCCACTGTTTGCTGCTTCAGGAGTCAGGCCTCAAGGTAAACCAGCCAGCTTCGTTCGCTGTGCGTCTGAACGGTGCTCAGGGCGCCATCGATGCCAAAGTGCACAGTCCCTCCGGAGCTCTCGAGGACTGTGTGGTTTCCGAACTGGAACAAGGTAAGACTCAGAAAGGGGTCAGTAGACAAAATATAAAGAAATCATCAGAAAATTTTGACGTGCTGTTTTTGAAAAATGAAACTTGACAGCATAAAGAGCTAAATTCAGCCAAGTAAAACGTGTTTTTGTTGTTTACGAGCCAGAGACCTGGTGGTCTTTTCCATTTCTCTCTTCACCCTTGCTGGCAGACAGTTTCTTTAGTTAGCTCATCTTGAGAATGGTTCATATTGCCTTAACTGTTTTATTGGTCCTTCTCCAGACAAGTACGCCATTCGTTTTATCCCGCGGGAGAACGGCGTCCACACTATCGACGTGAAGTTTAACGGCACACACATCCCGGGCAGCCCGTTCCAGGTGAGAGTCGGGGAGCCAGGACAGGGCGGAGACGCCGGACTTGTCACTGCTTCCGGCGCTGGACTAGAGAAAGGGACTACAGGTAGCAATTCATGAGCACATTTATTTCTGGGTGTCTCTCATTTTGCTTGGAGTTTTCTATGTTTATATTTCGTTCATGCCAGTTTGTGCTGTTGGATGGCCAAAATTACTTACCCAAGACTTAGACTTAGACTTGGTTCCAGCTGCTGAAGAGAATTAAAATAATAAAAATGACACGTTTTTGGAGACATGAGACAGCAGGATAGATGTGCTCGTAGTCCAATTTACTGCAATTTTAAGACCAAATCTGCATGGTTCTCCAAATAACATGTTCTTCACAAATCATGGGGTAAGGTTAATAAAAATAAATAAATAAATAAAAAAAAGACTGCCTGCTGGAATTTCGTTACTTTTTGTCCAAGAAAAGGACGTTATGTTACAATCAAATAGGCTTGTTGAACATCTCGTGCAACCTTTTACAGCATGTCTTGATAGACTTTGTATTCCACATGTAAATTTAGTATAGACAGTATTATCTTTATAATTTTGCAAGGATTAAAGGAATAGGAATTCAAGTCTGGTTCTGATGCTTTTCTGTGTATTTTAAAAAAAAAAAAAAATTTTTTTATCCCCAGTAGCCTTATAATAGCAAAACCTTATACTTCATACTCAGGGGTGGACATACCATAAATTCATTAGTTAGCACACTGGGCAAGAAAAAGCTCCAGTGTGCTGCCCAGGCTCATTTAGTTGCCCAGAATCCTAACTGCCAAGGCTGACAAGTGATTGCTAACATAATGTAATATAATATGGGCAAGCTAGTTAATACAGACTGATTATGCAGCATTGTTTGTTTGCACCCTTGACAATAATTTCTTTGGTGAACGTTTCGGATGTAATCTGTGGTGTTCTCTCCTCGCATTCTGAGGCTTCGGGATTTGGAAGTGTGCGCTGCAGTTACAGCATCAAGGTACATCATGTGAAGCACATTGTTGAAATGTTGCATTTATTTTCCTAAAACCAGCAGGAAGTCCCTTTGTCTGCTGAATAAAAAAACCCCCCAAAAAAAACCTAGTAGCCTGGACACACAGTCTGCTTGTCTTAGGTGCCTGGACCACTGATTTATCCACCTCTGATAGCCTATAAAATCTGTTTGAACACTGCTCATGGCATCATCTCGATGATTTAAACAAACAGGTTACTTAACTTATTGATCATGTGTTCCACCCAAAGCAAATGTAAGAGTTTTTATAACTGCTCAGGTCTAATTGTAGTCACAGGAAAAGCCTCCTGCTGGTTGAGAAGCATCCGTCTGTAACTCTCAGCTCTTTGTGTTAAGGGTTTGATTTATGTGATGGCTCACACCGTTAAGTGTCTAAAAGGAGAATAATGATTCCTTTGTGGAGTTTAAGAATTGCGTCGATAAGCATAGCAGTGGAAATAAAGGCTCATAGATATGGCTTTTCGTTGCTCTGGACTACGACCTTGGAGTAATACGGCTGGGCCGAGCTGATTGTGTCAGTTTTTTTTTCTATTTCTTAAGATTTATGCATCCATGAACACTTTTATGGTCCTGCTGTTTATCATATTGATGTAGGTTTGGCATTATCTGGTTCAGTAAACAATGTATATGTAAAGGTTTTCATGCCTTGCCTATTATTTACTAGCCTGGTTGTGGCATTATTGTGCATTATTGTGCTGAATCGCTGCTCGTGTACTTTACCCAGGCAACCAATCTGAGTTCACCATCAACACCAGCAAAGCAGGACCAGGCTCCCTGGCAGTGACAGTTGAAGGGCCTTCAAAAGTGAAGCTCGAGTGCCAGGAGTGTCCCGAGGGCTTCAGAGTGCACTACACACCAATGGCTCCTGGAAATTACCTGATCAGCATCAAATACGGTGGCCCTAATCACATCACAGGCAGTCCTTTCAAGGCCAAAGTCAGCGGTATGGACAAGACTTGAGATTAGACATGTTCACAGTTTCACAGATACACAATTATACCACCAATTTCATTATTTATGATATGATGATATTTCCAGCTGCACAGATTCAGAATAGTATCAGGCAAAAAAAAAAATTCAGTGAGCATCTCTCTTTAAGCATGTAAAACATCTCTTTTTATTACTAATATACTGTTTAGTAATTAAAAAATAAATTTGCTTTATTTAGCACTGTTTTCTCTCTTCCTCCTCATGTCCCACTTAGTGTTGAAACTGCTGCATGAATTTATAGAAGAAATGGATAGTTTGTCCTGCAGCCTGGTGCACTGCTTACTTGGTTAATTTGTATGTGGATCCTTCACTGTCTTTGTACAATTAACAGTTTAGGATAATCCGAGTCTTTCGTCTAGGTCACACCTCAGCTGATCGGAGTGTCTTCTTTTGAGAAGTGTGAAACCAGCAAGTATTTTATTGGATCTGGTTGGGGCATAACCGAGAATTAGTGTTTTCTAACTAAGTTTGTTGAAAACCTTGATAAAGTCACTAAGGATTTAGGACACACTTGGATTTCTGTTTTCAGAGGCAGTAATCCAGAAGTAGTAGTCCAGTGCAGTGTTCACAGGCAGTAGTCCAGTGCAGTGTTCACAGGCAGTAGTCCAGTGCAGTGTTCACAGGCAGTAGTCCAGTGCAGTGTTCACAGGCAGTAGTCCAGTGCAGTAATCCAGTGGCAGTTTCCAGAGGCAGTAATCCAAGGCAGTTTTCAGATATATATGTTAGCAGTTCAATATTTATGAACCACATATCACATTTCTCCCTCTTCAGGCCCCCGACTTGTGAACGTGACCAACGCCAGCGAGACCTCCACACTGATGGTGGATCCTGCAGTCAGGGCGATCAGTGCCAACTCCTCCAACGCCATGCCCAGGGCTGCCTCTGATGCCAGCAAAGTGACCAGTCGAGGCCCAGGTCTCAGCAAGGCCTACGTGGGCCAGAAAGCCAGCTTCTCTGTGGACTGCAGCAAAGCAGGTGAGCAGCAATGCAGAGATGTCCCTATGACTCTTTATGTCGAATAGCTTTGCTTTAAAGGCATGTTGAATAATACAGATTGTTCCCAACCAGAAAGCTGTTTTGTTTCCTCACTGATGGCTAATAATTTATTAATCTGCACACTGTGCCATACCTTCTGGTTATGAGTCAAGCCTCTTGCTTGCAGTTTTACAAACCTATTCAGTCATATTTCCATGTTGTATTTCAAGTTTCCCAGGAAGAGCGTCAAAGTGTCTCTGGATACTTAAAAAAAAAAAAAAAAAAAAAAAAAAAAAAAAAAAAAAAAAATCCAGAAAAAAGTAATCACTTTTACGTGGTCCTTGATTTTAGGCTGTCTAAGAGATTTTTATTTTTAATCTGGGGTTGTTTTTGTCCATCCTTCCCCCCTTTTTTTTTTTTTGGCAGGGACGTTAAACTGAAACTACTATTAAGGGAACATGGAAATGTAACACTATTATATTAATCTGAAAAAAAAATTGTAAGAATTCCAAGATGAACAGAACAGAAAAATCATCAGAGAAATACTTCATAGTCTCCAGACCTGATTGGAAGAAGGCAGTGTATGATACCAGGTTGTTCAGATGGTTATAGAGAGATGGGAGGGAGTTACAAAAGCAAATGGTGGATCTACAAATGATTAGAGAGATTAGACATGAGCGATTTTGCATTGCATTGTATTATAGAGACTACACTTTGCATTTGTTCTCTTCTGCTTATAGCTTTGTATTTCACAGAAAATTAGCTATTGTATTAGATTTGATGTAGAATTAAATCTTAATTATTAAATGTGTGCGTGTGCGTGTGTGCGTGTGTGCGTGTGTGCGTGTGTGCGTGTGTGCGTGTGTGCGTGTGTGTGTGTGTGTGTGTGTGTTAGGTAAGAACATGCTTCTGGTAGGAGTTCTCGGACCTCAGACCCCATGCGAGGAGATCATGGTGAAGCACATGGGCAGCATGCAGTACAACGTCAGCTACGTCCTGAAGGAGCGTGGAAACTATGTTCTGGCGGTGAAGTGGGGCGAGGAACACATCCCGGGCTCACCATTCCATATCACTGTGCCTTAAATCTGACGCAAATAAACCATCGTGGGAGCAATAGAAAACGGCCAAACCATCTAACACTTAAATTACGCCCCATATCGATGACAAACTTGCACTTGATTTTGTATTTTGTACATGTGATGTGTGGACTGTTGTGCTTAAGTTGCAAATCTTTTGAGATTGGTGGTTTCTTTTTTTAACCACTGATGAGTTTCTCAACAACTTCCAGGGGCACAAAACCAGATTTGCAAACGTAGATGTTGGTTTCAGGTGTCAGTTTGAAGAGTCTTAATTCCTTTGAAATCTTATTTACTACTGATGCTATTTTGTCTGTCTGACTCGCATTGTATTTCCATTACTGTCATTTTTGATTCTCGTACCTGCTGCATAACCTGGACTACTGCGATTGTTTACATGTTCACGAATCAAACGAGGCTCCATAGTTGCTCAAGTTATCAATTGAACCACTTCAAGAGACTTTCCATTCTTCTTTCATCTGTAATTCACTCCATTAGAGAAAAGATGCATCGTAATCATATCCAAACTGTATTCAATTTATAATAGCTGGGTAATATGTGAATAGCGAAGTGATTGGGAAGCGCATGAAAAATGCATGTAGTCCATCTTTTTCCCTTTGTTTTGGAATTGCAGCATTTGTACAATGTTCTTTTAGCACACATTTTTACAAAGCATTTAAATTGAAATGTACACTCCCCAAAACGCGCAGTATTCTTTCTGACTTTCATGGAGGATATTGGAGATAATTCACCTCCTAGCAGTTACAGTGACAGATTTACAAGGGTCTTTTCATGTATACTGGTATTTGTCTTATCCAACTAGTTTTGATAAGGTAATAAAGTATTTTTTTTTTCTTAATGTTTTAAAAGCAGAAAGGGCTATGCTATTATTGTACTCCTAGTCCAGGGTGCCTTAATGTGAAATGATGTACATTTGGAAATTTAAAATAAACTGGAATAAAGATTGAAAAAAGGTTGTCTTGTGTGGTGCACAATTGATTACGCAATAGTGTGACGTGATTAACCGTGCGACCTTAACACTGCTCTTGTATCCACAGGCGACCAGCAACAATTTCTTAGGTGACTCTTTAAGCGCCATTGTTGGCGTGTGATGAATGTAGACTCCCAGCTGCAACCGAGAGGCCACCTTGACCCTTCTGTCTGGCTTTTCCATGGGAAAAAAAAAACCCTGATTATATTTCACATCAGCATGCATGTCTTTTCAAATCTTCGCTCATTAATCATTTTTAGCTAAAAATTTCCTCTTCAGTTGGCAGGAACCCGAGCCTGGAGACATGAGGTAAGCTTGCTTTCGGATTGTGCTATGCTGTGCAAGGCTAAATATAGAAACCTTTGTCTGTCCTGTGCTAGGAGTCTGTTTCCCCTGCAACATCCACTATGCAGTTATAATTTGAATTGCCATGTGCAGCACAAACCTTCCATTCAAGCAGATCTCAATTACATGTAATGTGCTTCCTGGCTGAAGTGTGCTATTTTCTGATCCACTTCAGTCAGGAGCAGTTTTCCTTCCCTCTCATTTTGGAGTATTAAGATTTTTATTCATGCTGTATTTGAAGCCTGGACTGAATGGGATACTTTAGGCTGTGACCTTTGGAGAATGCCACTGCCATCATTTGGCCAAATGTGAGAACTGCATCTGCAAAAAAACAAATGAGAACTATTCTCAATGACTCCCAAACATTTTTGCTTTTATTTCGTCACTTTTCTAGCTCTTTATACTCCCTCTCCGTGCAAAGGGAAATGGATATGAACTAGCTGAGTCTCCATTGCTGCACTCGGGGTCTGCATGCATCTCCTTTGTTTTTCTGTCAGCACTTTTTTGTTGCATTTTTGTGCATGCGCAGTTTACCCTGTCCTGCTGAAGATCGGGCCTCTGATTGGGCGACCATAGGCGAAGCATGAATGACCAACTGCTCTTGGGTTTCCCTTTAACCAGAGTGAGAGACTCGGACCAGTGCACATTAACTCCAGCCTGAGAATGAGGACCTTCCTGACAACCCAGAACCAAAACAGCTACCGGGAGCTGATTATGAAGGAGGCGTACACACGGCTCAACTGGATGATGAAATATGGCAAGGACTATCCGACCAGATTCGCCTCACGCAAATCCAAGCCTGTGAGTCTGACGACTGCTCCTAAAGTCACGCTGCCCCCTGTAGTAAAAGCTCCAGAGAAGAAGAAGGAAGCCCCAGTGCTTCAGCGTGCTCTCAGTGAAGCTCCTCTGATGCGACCAGTCAGTCCTCAATCCAAAGAGACTCTTTATAATGGTTTATCCATAGAGGGCAAAGGACGCAGCCAATACCTGAAGAGGCGCGTACAGAGGATGCCTGAAGAAAGGTTTGACTACCCGCTATTGTCCTCATGGGAATATGGCTGGAGATTAGGTAATGAAGTCTTCGAGATTGCTTTTGTCTTGTAGTTGGTATCATGATGAATGCATTTTTCCTTGTTAAAACCTGAACCTCAATTTCAGTTGCAGAATTGTTACTTAACTGTGTTTACAGGTGATTATGGGCATGACTACAAATCACCAGTTAATGGAAGATCAGCAGTTGTCAGGAGCACTTTCTATGCCAGGAACGGTATCTTTAATATTCCCTCTGCAACAGATCACCTTGGGTGACCAACTTTCCAAAAAGACTGGATCACTGTATGAAGATAATTGCCACAGAAATGAATTTTCCACAAAATGTCTACTAAATACCAAGGATTTGTACCTAGTTATGCTGCAAAATGTTAGAAAATTAGCTGGATTACATTACAAAGTCTAAGTGTGTCTAAGAACTATTGATCCTGATATATATAGTGTTTGTTATAATACATTTTTTTTTTCCTTGTTCAAGTTCTCTGTAATGAAATTGAATTATTCACATGCCATCAAGTGGGGATTAAATTTATGGGAGGTGAAAGCAAGAACTTTGAAAACCAACACACTGTTTCCTAGCAACCACTAAACAAACACCTGGATTGTGCTAGTTTATAATTAACTTGCATCACCTTCGAAATAAAAGGCCTGAGGTTGCCTTTCTTGGAAAAAAACAAAAAAACACTAGTTATTATTGTTTCACTTTAATAATCATGAACATAAATAGGTTCAACATGTGACCTAAATGTTCACGTGACACCTGATTAGTCTTGAGTTACTGTATAGAGCAGGCCAAGAGAGTTTTTTTTTTGGTTTTTTTTTTTCTTTAAAAAAAAAAAAAAAAGAATGCAAGATCCAGAAAGGAATCTCATCAACCTTTTGTCTGAGCTGCATTTATAGTAATACATACAGGAAAATGGTCGCTCACAGCCAAGGCCTAGGGAGAAGGAACAGGAAAAACAAATGTGAGGGACATTACTACTACCACTAAAAAAAGATTTAAATAAAAATCATTTATATAGCACACATCATTACAATTATTACAATGCACCTGTAGCAGTAATTAACAATTAATTTCCAAAAAAAGTTATTAAAAAGTAATCAATCCCATGCTTCTATATTGTATATTTAACTGATAGACAGTATTTTGTTAGTCAGTAAATTTGTTTCTGAAAAGCACAATATACGTCAAATATCCCTCCAGGATCAGTACTGGGGCCACATTTATTCCTCTAATGTACTCATAGCAGCCTGAAAGCACTTACTGTGTTTGGAATGAGGGTGAAATATCTGTGTACCTGTTGTTCAGTGAGTCCAAACGCCTGTTTGAAGTCATACACTTCTACTGACTCCGCTTTGACAGCCTCGATCATCGACTTTCCATGAAGAACCACCCTGTAGAAAACGTAGCGTGTGTATCAGACATTATTCAAATACATCAGGTGATGCATTTTAATAGACATCTGTTTAAAACAATTAGCATACATGTTTAGATTGCATTAGTTAAAAATTTATTTTGCATTATGAGCCATTTTTTATTAGCTTTTCATCACATTTTTCTTTGATTCTATGTAATTGTCACTTCCTTGTTTTGTTTTATTTATTTATAAGATTGTCCTTATTTTTTAAATGACAGTTCCTTGTGAAGCAAGCAGTCTTTCACTGTTAGACAAGTGCTGAATAAAGTTTATTATTATTACCAGAGTAAGTCAAATGAAAACCTCAAGTGTGACATAAATTAGAATGACATAAATTCAGTCATTCATCTTAAAGTGAATTATTCATAGAGTGAGGACTGGACCCACTGATTGGTTATGGAAGTTTAAGGGGTTAGATTTGTGCTTTTTCATGAAGTCAGGTTCCAAATAATGGAACTGATGATGCCACTTTGAATTATAATATCAAAAGAATTGTCTATTTTTTGTTTGTCTTATAAGGAAAAACTGGGGACATAAAAACAAATGTCTGTTTGTGTGTGTGTTTTTTTTTTCATTCCTGACCTGTCGTAAGCACATTTCGTGGACTCTTTCACTGAAGTGTCCAGTTTATCGTCCGTTAGCCACACGAAGCTGCTGTCTGAGCGCAGGCGAATGTTACGCCATTCCCTCTTGGGGACGTAGCCACAGGCAGCGTTGAAGTCCCCCATGATGATGAAATTCTGTTGAAAAGAAATGCCAGGTGGGAGGATAGAGGTGAAACAGGAACTGAGGGTTGAGCTGGAGAAGTAATCAGAGACTTCGTGTGTGTGACCAGGTGTATGGAATAAGTGACGAAAGATCAGTTACACGTATCTCTTATTTCAGCTCTGTCTCTGTGACCTCTACCATCCAAACATCAAGAAAAACCAAACAAAAACATCTTTATTATATTATATTATATTATATTATATTATATTATATTATATTATATTATATTATATTATATTATAATTAATATAATGTAATGTAATGCTTATTTTCCTATAACAGCATGTCCTAAAGTGTTTTATTCCTTTTATACCACAGTTTTTTTATTTACTAAAGAAGGACATGTTCTTTCTATCCATAGTTAATTAACATAGTTAGTTCCTGTTATCTCTTACGGTGTAGCAGCCACAAACAGCCGTTCCTTCATCTGCCTCTCTTTTTTTTCTCTCTTAAGGTTAATAAGACAAAAAAATTGCAGCTTGTCATGTAAGCATGACGCCACAAACCCTTCTGTCTGAAGACATAACAGTGCTGGAAAACTCTTTCACTTCTGTCTGTTACAAAGCACTGACCTTCGAGACTCCTTTCTTAAATGTCAGATAAACATCTCCTTACGGAAAATCAACAATACTTAATATTTAAGTACTTCTTAAATAGTTGTTACTAATGAATGATAACAGAATGAGTGTACTAATATAAACCTGTGATTTGTCTTGTAGCCAGCAATACTGTCAGAGCTGCTGTTTATTTATGTAGAAAATGAATCAACACCTTCTGACCAATCAGCTTTGAGAATTCATATATAAAATGTATCATAAAGCACTGATTATGTACTTTACCTGCGATTGCCAGTGTTGAGAGACATTTTGGTAAACATCATACAGCTCATCTATTTCTTTAACTGCTGCTTCTGGAGGTGTATGAATAGGTATGATGACAAAATCCTTGATTTCTGTAATAGGAGAGGAAAGGCTTACTTTTAACTTCTCGGGTTAACACTGAGATTCTTTAATTCCTAATAATCCATTCTAACATCCAGCACCATAAAAAAAATCCATGTTGCTACATTTAGGGCCGCTTCCATTCTTGATTATTTAAAAGGAAGTTAATTAGATATGCCACTGAGGCCCTGAGGGATCAACTCATTGACTATAGGGTTCAGGAACACAACAGTGGAAGCTGATCAATTTTCTTTTCCAAACAGCAAAAAAATAGTGACTGAACATGTTGCTTTATTTTAATCGCTAGTTAGCAACCTACTGAATTAGTGCACTAGTTAGGTCGCTCATTAGTTTTTGTTGCCGAGGGCAAATTCTGTCATTTGACCCATCTCTCTTATGTTGCATGTGGCCATCATTGGATGGGAAAAATCAAGTAGTAGCTAACTAGCAACATAATATTAACAATATTAATATCAATGTTGCATCAGACTACACATGTTTGTTCTGTAATGTGCAATTACTCATTGGTTATTAAATGGTGGAGGAACGGTGGAGGGTTTGTTTTACCTGTGGTCAGTGATGAAAACCACACAACAAAAGGCTCTCTGGCGAAGGCATCAATGTCTTCAGACTGCATGTCAGGATACTGATAAACCGACTTCACAGACACCAACTTCTGCCTGCGTGTAGAGGAAATTAGATTATTGAGCGTTCAGTAAAACATGTCACTAACCACATGTTGTATTATACTGAAAGCACCGTAATGTTTCTTTGTAAATATTTTCTGGTGTGTGAATCCAAATGGAAGGTACCTGTAGACAAAGGCATACTGCTCCTT
This sequence comes from Pangasius sanitwongsei, assembly GCA_037576675.1. Lineage (NCBI taxonomy): Eukaryota > Metazoa > Chordata > Actinopteri > Siluriformes > Pangasiidae > Pangasius > Pangasius sanitwongsei. The sequence continues at coordinate 16,078,862 of CM075022.1, forward strand.
GTATGATTTTCGCCCCAGCCTCTGACTGATGACGTAGCCGTACTCAGGCTTCTGTCCACTGTACTTCCTGTGGATGCAATGTGTTGCTCAGTGAGTACCACTTTACACCAGTTATTTTTTTTCTCCTACTATAGTTGTTACTGTTCATGTTCTGCTAGGATGGCATGTCCTTGTGGGAAGTACTACTATGGGAAATAAGAGTAATGTGATGTGAGAGTTTTATCACTGTGTATTAACCTGTTTATTATGGGTTCATGCAAACCTGTTGAGATGAGTCATCAGCCGAGGAAACGCCTGTCCCTTAGCATCTTTGATTTCCATGACGAGCATGACGTCACAGCGGATGATACTCTGCAGTGTGAATAGTGATGGACTGTTATGGATGGTGTCACATTTTCAAGTAACCTCATAACTGACAGAGAGATGACAGCATGCAGTCGTACATCACACAGTCTCGCAGCTCATTTTGAGCAGTTTTAGATGTACCTTTGTTCAACACTCGTTGATACAGCAGTTACGTTTCCCATAGCAATGAAAAGGTAAATTGTAAAAAAAAAATTTTCTTATCAGAAAAGGGAGACCTTTAATCTTTTTTTTTCAGCTTTTTTGTGTGAAACAAAGTCACACATTTCTGTTGTATGGACATTATCCACTCCATAACTCCCCTTTCCCTCTCCCAATATTTGCAATATATCTTCCAGCAGAAATTCTGTACATCATAGACACACTTGCGCCCTATTATTTGCTATAAAACAAGACCAATTTAGTGTAAAAACCATCACCCTGGCAACCCTGTTATTAATTGCTTATTAATTCCACTGCTGCTCCTCTACTGAAAATGGTCATAGAGTGCACATGAGGCAGCGACTTTCCTTCCTGAATGGACTTCTGCTAGCGCATGATGCAGTTCCCATTTTGACCACTAGGTGCAGGAATAACTATGGAAACTAAGTGGGGCAGTGCGCATGCTGCCCCACAAGTGCAGTAGACAGATAAGCAAATCAATGGAACATCGGCTTATATCTGTCAAATAGAAACATTTTTTAAATTGTCTTTTGACTCAAATGAGGTAATTGGTATTTAAATGGAATTTAAAATGTATGAAGTAAATAAGGACTTTATGAAGATTAATATTTGCTTAACGGCTGATAGCTTTGGGGCTTTGCTGCACCTGCCCCAAACAGATGTATGGTTTTCTTTTTCATGTACAAACCATGGGGGATAAAAACTTTTGCAATAGATATGTACTTTGGGACTGGAATCCTGTGGGATTGACAGATTTTTACTGTAAGGTCTAAAGCTTGTGCGATGAAAACCGTCCATGCTGATTGACATGGATGTGTTGGATGCTGTGTGGTGCTGCATCAAGTGTTTATCGTGTCATTCTCTCACCTTCAGTTCATGATTTATGCTGATCAGAGTGGGTGTTGTTTAAATGACTACTTTGTAAATATTTTAGGGAACTGAAACAAGTAAGTTTGCTAGAAAATATCGTAAGCAGGTACAAACAAATACAACTGAGGGAACAGGATTAAAAAAAACCTCATGCACGCCTCTATATTGCAGTAATATTAATATAATATGAATACATAAAATAATAGCAGTATAGTGGTGCTGTATCAGGTTCATGTCATCAGCTTAGTGGGAGGGAGTGGAATAAAAAAATTGTCTTGTGATACTTTGGGAAGTGAAACACTGATAGAAACTTTGGAGTCAAAAAAACATGTTTTGAATTCCCAAGTATACATTGAGTGTTAGAATTTACACAACTTCCTGTTTGTAGCCCAGAAATATCTGCTAGCATTTCCAACAGCAGCCTATGGAGTTTAGATATATATGCAGTTTGAAATATATATATATATATATATATATATATATATATATATATATATATATATATATGTGTGTGTGTGTGTGTCTGTATGTAATTTTTTTCCCTCTAGTATAAAAG
>CM075022.1:16080912-16105787 GCA_037576675.1 Pangasius sanitwongsei
ATATATATATATATATATATATATATATATATATATATATATATATATGTGTGTGTGTGTGTGTATGTATGTAATTTTTTTCCCTCTAGTATAAAAGCAAATAATTTTAACAGAGACAATAGTTACATTTATATTAAAGACCTCTAATAGTGATGACACGTGTACATTTATATAACGCATATTTTCAAAATGAATTGCTCGATTTATGCAGTATAATTGTACAATATGCCTAATTTAGTGTTTTTCAAACATTTTACTGTTCAGTAAACTAGATTTAAACAAAATACTGAAGAGACATAAAGCAAATCTCACCTCCAGTATCACATTCAGTACTTCAGTTTTAGAGATTTTGCTTTCTCCAAAGGATCTGATGTTGAAGGAGCATATTTTGAGGCTTAGGGCTCCTCCGAGGCTCAGCAGGAGGAACACGACTGGCTTCATTACTGTGGGAGAGGACACGGCAAATGAGAAGAACTGAAGCTGAAGTCTCCTCAGTTGTATATGTACTTCCTCAGTGTTACTGCTTCCTCATCTGTACATTGTAAAATCACCACTTTTCATAGTAAAATCCTTTATTCATAGAAACTACTACGTAAACTACTGCGTAAACTGCTGTTCATGCAAGGGCCCATATCTGGAGACAAATATAACTCCCGTATCCTGTATGTGTCTGTAAGCAACTCCATATTAGGCAGTGAATAAGAAGCATCAATTCGAATGTAAACTCTGTGAGAAGCTGAAGATTGTGAACGAGGACTGTGATGAGCATCGGATTATTTTGCGTTTAGGCTAGTCGCAAATATGAAATTGTGTCGTGTGATATAAATGCGATTAACAATGTAATCGTCGACAGGGTTGAAGTTATGCCACTTGTAACAGAAGCATAGTAATAAATATACACACATGACTTCATCGACACTGAACTTGAGTAAATCAAATTTCTGTCTGCATCTTAGACTGTAAAAGATATAAATAATACATGTATAAAACTCATTACTGAAACATGAAGGTTACTGAACAATAAACGTGGTGCTAGAGCAAAAAAACTGTAAATAATTGATGTATGATTCTGTTCTAATGTACTAGATTTTGTCATCCACAGCATTAAATATTCCTGCGTTACATGACAAAGCATATTTAGGATGACAGAACATACACAATACTGCCAAAAGTATGTGGACTAATCATACCCCTGTGCTTGAGAACATCACACTGTTCTGGGAAGGCTTTCCACTAGAGTTTGGAGTGTATCTGTGGGGATTTGTGCACATTCAGCTACAAGTGCATTAGTAAGGTCCGGTGCTGATGTATGGAGAGGAGGTCTGGGGTGCAGTTGGTGTTCCAGTTCATTCCAAAGGTGTTCAGTGGGGTTGAGGTCAGGGCTCTGTGCAGGACACTCGAGTTCTTCCACTCCAACCTTGGCAAACCATGTCTTCATGGAGCTCGCTTTGTGTACAGGGACATTGTCATGCTGGAGCAGGTTTGGGCCTCTTAGTTCCAGTGAAGGGAATTTGTAATGCTGCAGCATACAGAGACATTCTATACAATTGTGTGCTTCAGACTTTGTGTGTTTGTGGAATATGCTTGTGGAAGGTCCACATATGGGTGTGAAGGTCAGATGTCCACAAAATATTTGGCCCTATACTATAGTAGTGTATTACATTGTTTACTGCATTGTCTACATTTACAAACAGTTCATATATCAAAGCCTTTGAATAAGATAAGATAAGATAAGATAAGACAAGATAAGATAAGATAAGATAAGATAAGATAAGATAAGATAAGATAAGATAAGATAAACTTTATTAATCCCCGACGGGAAATTCAGGGTGTCTGAAAGGTCAGGAACCAATGAAGTACCAAGAAGCACTATTTCTACCCTGTCATCCAATGTGCATGCCATTTTTCATCTGTAAGAATAAAATAAATATAAAAATAAGTGTAAATTCACATATTTACAATATATTTTGAATCAGTTTATTTCTGTAAAGCTGCATTGTGACAATGTCCCTTGTTAAATGAGCTATACAAATAAAATTGAATTGAATTTAATTAAATTAAGTAAATAATTAATAAATACAAAATCACATATATGTAGTTTATCTCGCTTTGGTTCCTGACTTTTTGGACACACTATAGAATAGTAATATAATATAAAGCATGATGAGGAGTGCTATTACAGGAAAATAATCAAGGATGAGGTGGTGTGATGTGGCCCGACACAAAAGTGGAGTTGCTTTCTAGTTATTTTCCAATAACTGCACATCCTGAGGTGTTTTATTCGTCTTACACCACAAGAAGTTGCCAAAGGTGGCCAATTTTTATTTCTTAAACAATGACGTTTTACATTTCAAGTTAGTTCCTGTTCTCAGTGACATTATAACAGCAGTAAACACTAGTTCCCTCACCAGCATCTCTTTTTTCTCATTAGAAGTTAACAAGCCAGAAATGCAGCTTGTCATGTTACTGAGAAACAGGATCATACGAGGTCTTCCAGATTTTCTGTGCTCTTTACTCTTAAACCCACAGCCCACGCTGTGCACCTGCCACGCATTAGTGTCGGCGTCAAAGTGACGTCAGGCACTTCCCCTTTAAAGTTCAGAGCGGCGCGGTAGTCGCGCGAGGCGCAGGAATCCTCGCTCGTGCGTCCAACTGTGTGTTGCCAGATTGATCTAAAAACCCGCGCTGTTTCCATCACTCTTATGTAACAGATTGCATTGATATAGCTCATACTCTGTATAAGCATCATGTGAAAAAACCACATTCACTACAAGTTCACACAAATCATGTGAAAGAAAATCACATGAAAATAAATTCATCATGTGGAAACAATAATCACGTGAAAAACAAACTAAAAAAAAAAAAAACCCACGTGAAAAATTAACTGTGTGAAAAAAATAAATAAAAATGTGATAATAAAAACACATGCACTACATGTGGAAAAATACAAATCGTGAAAATAAATGAAGAATAGAAAATCACATTTGAAAACAAAAACATGCACTAGATATAAAAATGTTACATGACAAAATATAACATGAAAATAAATGAATCATGTATAAATATTAATTGTGAAGATAATCATAATAAAGTCAAGCGAAAATAAAAACATGCAGTACATGCAAAAAAAGGGAAAATAAATTAATTGTGTGTAAAAATCACATGTGAAAAGTGAAACATGAAAAAAGTGGAAGAAAAAATTAAAACGTAAAATGAATGCAAATACACAAAAATCATTTGGAAAAAAATCACGTGAAAATAAATGGAACATTTGTAAAAAAAAAAAAAAAAAAATGTGAAAATAAATAACTCATGAAAAAGTCACGTGTGAAAATGAAAACAGATGCATTCCATGTGGAACAAAAAACTGTGAAAACAAATCCATCCATCCATCTTCTGTACTGCTTATCCTACACAGGAGGATAAGCGGGGAGCCTGGAGCGTATCCCAGGGCACTTGGGGCACAAGGCAGGGGACACCCTGGACGGGGTCCCAGCCCATCACAGGGCACAATCACACACACACACACACACACATACACACACACCCATTCACACACTACGTATAATTTAGAGAATCCAATCTGCCTACAACGCATGTCTTTGGACTGGGCAGGAAACCGGAGTACCCGGAGGAAACCCTCAAAGCATAGGGAGGACATGCAAGCTCCGTGCACACAGGGTGGAGGTGGGGATCGAACCCACAACCCTTCAATCACACAAAAACTCCTATGTGAAAATAGTCATGTGTAAAGATCATATGTGAAAATAAATGAATCATGTGAGAAAAACACATGCACTACACATGTAAAACTATAACATATGAAGTGTCTAAGCACCACATGTGTAAAGTTTAGAGCTGAACATCACATTATTAGTATTAGCATGAACTTGCTGGAAATGGAAATGGACGTTTTAAATCAACCTGGCAACCTGGTATCGTCTGACAATCTAAGCTCTTGTAAGACAGAAGCTGAAGTGTGTGCGCGCGCGTGTGTGTCTCTGAGAGAGAGAGAGCGAGAGGGAGAGAGAGAGAGAGAGAGAGGAGGAATGGCCAGCTTCTGAAGAGAAACCCTGTCACACCTGGGAGACAGCTGAAGGTAGACTTTGTTTAAGGTATTATATGTTATAATAAATATAAAACCACAGAAGAAGCGCGTTTGGTTCTAAAAGAAACAGAGCTCGCGTTTGTGTTTATTCCTGTGTATGCTGCACCGAACTGCGCTCGTGCGGAGGATAATCACTCACACACCCCAGGCACTGATACTTACCTGAGTGTGGTGTAGTCCTAACCCTAACACTGCACTGCGGGGTCTCTTTCTTTTCTTTTCTTTTCATTTCATTTCACGGTTGTGTCATCGAGACGGTAAAATTGCGCGTGCACACGCATACAGGGGGCTGCTGCAGTCACGTGACCTGCCTGGACTTTGCTTTCTGTTCATGTCTTAATCTGCACGTTTGCACTCATCAACCTCAGCAAGCTAGTGTGGTAATGTTTGTGCATTAATCTGCCCCCCCTGATGCCCCATCTGTCCTTCTCTAACAGACTGAAAACTGCCCCAGATTGCAGCTGTAACAGATGTGAACTGATGCTGATGTTAGTTTGGGTGTCATAGGATCCTGTTTGTATATAGAGACATCATGACTTCTACATTAGTCTACCAGGACTACCAGGATAAAGTGCTTACTGAAATGAATGCATAAATGAATATAATATTATGTAATATCTATATTATCATCTACTGTAAAATCTCTGAAATTTATTAGTATATCTTGTTGAAAAATGTGTTGAGCCATCTTAACATTAAACATTTCATTATTTTCTTTATTATATATATTTTATAGGTTTTTCAAAGAGCAGTCTGAATAGAAATGCTTGCATTTTTTAAAAATACTTTTTTTCCCCCTGTACAATGATTACAGATTACACTGTTATCTGATTATATTGTATGATGTACAGCAATATTCAACATGCGCAATATTGTAATCACAGACAGAACAGAAAATCATCACTATACCAGTGTTTCATTTGGCAGGAGGCTGCCTGGGTTTGGCAGGATTCTTCTCACACTGTTCTTTCGAGATATAGATTGTCCAATTTGGAAGACGGCTATCTTCTATATTTCTTTATTTTCCTTGCTCTGAGAGAATGTAATCCTATAATTCTGTAAGATGAGAATACCAAGAAATTATTGGCTAGTGATAAACTGTGGAAAAGACCGTGCTGTGAAATTCAGTGCAGGTGCCATTTTATGAAACCGTGGCATGCACAAATGTTTGTACTGCTCCTTTTTCTTTTACAGCTGAACTGCGGTGATGGATCTAAACGTGTTGAACATGTTCGCCATCGCTGGAGGCACTCTTGCAATCCCCATTTTAGCTTTTGTGGCTTCTTTTCTGCTTTGGCCTGCAGCACTTATCAAGATTTATTACTGGTGAGTGTGATGGAGAGTCCTCCATCTCTTTTTCACTTAAAAGTTATAGTTTGTAGTTCACTTAGGCCCACTGAATGATTTTCTTCTCGATGAAATTGCATTATACCACAGCACCGTTAAATTCTGATTAGTCAGGAGGTGTTGATTAATTTTCTATAACAACGGCTCTGACCATAGTTCCGGCTGCAAGACAGATCACAGGTTTATATTAATGTGTCATTGTTTCTGTAGTAACAACTAATTCACATTTATTTAGCATGTATGGAATGAGTCTCTAGTGTCAGTGCTAGAGAACAAAAGAGGTAAATGACTGTTTATAGCTGTTTCTTGGACAGTCAGAAACATTAAATGTAACCATAGACATTCCTTAATAAATAAAGAAAAGTTGGTGTGTTATAAAACTCTACGGAAAAAAGTGCTGTTAAAAGTAAAAAAAAAAAAAGGGTAAAAATAACTCCACTCTGGACTGAGCAGGATCACGCCACCCGTCACTGACTTTTCCCATAACAGCACACTCCCAAGTGTTACATACTGCACAAGAGCAGCAGTAATATTTTGAAGCTTTCTGCCACTTATAATCTCACTGTACATAACATTCTTAAATTCCTTCTGTATTCTGTATAAATTACGAGTGACATCAGTGTTTGTCATGTGCCCTTTGTTCTTCATCCCGCAGACTTGTGCTTGTCATCTCTGTCTAGTCTTTACCTCTTGTTATTGTGACATTCGAAAATTCACGGTCATGCTGCAGTCTAAATCTAACGTCTTCTACAGACTGTAGAATGCTGGGAGAACCTTTTACTTCATTTCACTCTCTTATCTTTTGATAAAGATCAGGGAAGGTACCTTTAATACTACTTATCTTTGGCCTCATGGAACAGAAGTGGGTGAAAGGTGATACAGTGAATGGTGACAGATTCCTGTGTGGGATAAGAGAATTTTATGGAATAAGTATTTTTAAGGGTGAAGTATGTATGTACGTATGCATGCATGTATGTATGTATGTATGTATGTATGTATGTATATATATGTGTGTGTGTATGTATGTGTGTGTGTGTGTATGTTAACAGGTTGCATGTACTGCATGTATACTTCACTGACCCCCTCATACAGTTTTAATTTATGAAATATTTAAATATGAGGCATGTTATTCAAATGTGTACCATAACATTCTGTCTATTTATTGGAGTGCTAGTATATTCTTGAACTTTCCAGTGACAGAGCAGGTACAATTTGACATTATTTACAGCCCATATTTAATTATTGAGATTTGACACATTTAATTCACCAGTAAAGCAGGCTAATAACTCAATAATAAATATAATAGGTTTTATAATGGTGGCTTGTGATTTCCACCACTGTAACAAGACCCCCTCAGTACGCTTCATGGACCCAAGGACTACTGCTGTATAATAGTAATGCACATAAGGTTAAGCACTTGCTTAAAAAAATAAAATGCATTCCTGATATAAAAGTGCAATAATTTTGTAACTGGCAAACTAGGTCAAGCTAACTGTAGAATTACAAATAGATACAAATCTCCATATTAAAATTGTTTTATTTTCTTTTAAATAAGAATGGCTTTTTTAGTTCACTGTTTAAAAGTCTTTTTTAAATAACAATTTAAACTGAAGCCAACTGCTGCTTTTGGGTTAAAAAATGTATCCAAAAGCGAACAGTTACAATTTTGTTAAACTGGTACTGAATTCTGTATTTTTCATTTATTTAATTTATTTACCAGGAGTAATGTTCCTGTCCCTGGGGTCCCTGGGGTCCCTGGAGGATTAGTGGTTAGGCCACAGCGCTCTCACCACTGTAGCCCGGGTTTGATCCCTCGCCAGGGCTCCAACCCCAGCCACGGTGCTCTCAGTGACGGTCCCAAGCCCAGATAAAATCGGGGAGGGTTGCATCAGGAAGGGCATCCGGCATTAAAAACTGTGCCAAATGAGCACCAATGAGCCACTACTTAGTAGAACTACTACTATTAGAACTGCTTAAACTTTGTGGATTTTATTTGTCCTCTGATATATAAATATGAACAATATTCCAACAGTAAAATCACTGATCAGCTCATGCTAAAGGAGGTCCACATGGCAGGCTATTTTAAGGACATGGTAAAGTCCCTGTGGATTTGGTTAAATATTTCAGCTGAATGTTGTGTAATCTGCACAGGGGATGGCGTAATTACACAGAAGCCTTGCAAGTCACCACAACCCTGTCACGGCTGATGCACAGCTCCAAGGACATTCAGCTCCTGAAACCATTTCAGTCATAAATTAGGACACCTCTCTTATTCTAACCTGACCTCTTTCTATTTATTAATGTAAGGTAAATAAACCACAGGACTTTTATTTCTGGTGCACTTTTACTTATAGAAGGAGCAGAGTGATGAGATTATTTTAACTCCTTTTACTGCAGCATTTTTGTGCATGAGCATTTTTCGCACCACAAAGCAGTTTCGTGCCTTGAAGCAGATGCAGCAAAGCGACGTGCGTGTTATAATTTTGGCATAATGTTTTCTGCCTATTTATAGAATGCATAAATACAAATATCAATACGTACTGATACATAAAGTATAATCCTGCTCTTCAACAGTTATCCTGCTCAGCATCAAACTGAAGAATATTTACATTTTTGTTTCATAAGTACAGACATTATTAATGCATCCACAGAGGTTTAATAGTGTTTTTTTTAAGGTCTAATTATCTTGATTTAAAGGTAAAACATCCTCTTGGTCATCTAGCTTTAGGTATAGAAGTTATACCTAAGAAGCTATGGCAGAAATCACCAATCAGATTTTACATTCTTTGTAAGGCTGAGAGATGTGCAGCAGTGAAGGGGAAACATTGTCTATATGCAAGTTATTATTAGATGTTAGATTTGATTTTATTTACCTATTATTTGTCATTTCTTGATCTCAAGAATTGTGTTTTGAATAAAGGTTCATTATTCATTAATATTAATGTAACGTGAATAGATTTCTCTAAGGAGAAATCGCTACAATACTTATGTGTAATAAGAATTTCTACAACTAATCCTCAATCTAAACTTAACATCAGTAACAACAAAGAGATGTTTTTACTCTTTCACTTTTTTCACTTTTGCTGGTCCAGACAAACTAGGTTACTCCTGTGTTTTTTTGTCCTGAGAATGAAAAAACACAAACCAGGTGCATGGGGTAGCATCGCTGCCTTACAGCTTCATGGTCCCTGGTTCAATCCTGAGCTTGGGTTACTGTCTGTGGGGACTTGTGCATTTTCAAGACCACTTGTATGGTCTCCTCCAGGTTTATCCCACCTCCCAAAAACATGCCAGTAGGTGGACTGGTTACTCTAAATTATGCCTTGGTGCGAGTGTGGTGCCCTGTGATGGACTGGTGTCTCATCCAGGGTGTATTTCTTCCTAAAGTCCAGTGTTCCCAGGATAGGCTCCAGATCCACTGTAGCCCTGACCAGGATAAGCAGAATGACTTACTGAAGATGAAAGAATGAATGAAAAAAAAACCCCACACATTCACATCCAGGGACATTCCAACATGTTTTGGAAGGATCAAACCCTGGACTCTAAAGCTGGGATGCACCAAAACTTGTCCAACATGTACACTATATGGCCAAATGTATGTGGACACCTAGTTATCACAATCACATGTGCTTGTTGAACATCTCATTCCAGAGTTTGTCCTCCCTTTACTGCTATAACAGCCTCCACTCTTTTAATAGAGGCTATGTAAGTCTTTCCACTAGATTTTGGAGCGTGGCTGTGGGGATTTGTGATCATTCAGCCACAAGAGCATTAGTGAGGCAGTGATGTCAGGCGAGGAGACCTGGTGTGCAGTCGGCGTTCCAGTTCATTCCGAAGGTGTTCAATGGGGTTGAGGTCACTGCTCTGTGCAGGCTACTCAAGTTCTTCCACTCCAACCTTGGCAAACCAAGTCTTCATGGAACTTGCTTTGTGCACAGGGGATATTGTCATGAGGGAACAGGTTTGGGCTAAGCTGCTTAGATCCAGTGAAGGGAGAAGTCTTAAAGCTACAGCATAGAAAGACAATTTGGGGAAGGATCACACATGGGTATGATGGTCAGGTGCCTGCATACTTTTGGCCATATAGTGTATTTACAAAAAAAATCTTCTTTTTGGCTTAACAAAAATGTAATGTTGTTTCTATTTGACAGGTATTGGAGGAGGCGACTGGGGCTGCAGGTGGATTATGCAGAGCATGATGGATATCGCTTCTGTTATACACACCGTGGGAAGCCTGGGAGTCGGCCTTCTATACTCATGCTTCATGGCTTTTCTGCTCACAAAGACATGTGGCTGGGTGTGGTGAAGGTTTGGGCTTCAACTCATCCTACTTAAACAAGTCTGTTTGTACTTTACAGTGTTTGATGGGATAATGCAGACACATGATTATGCAGATGATGATTATTTTCAATTGCGGAGTGAAAAAAAGAGATTTGTTGACAACACACATTTTAAATTTTCAGTTCTTTCCAACCAATGTGCATCTGGTGTGTGTTGACATGCCTGGCCACGAGGGCACTACACGCACTAGTGCGGTGGACTACTCCATTGAGGGCCAGGTCAAAAGGATACATCAGGTATTGTTTACTATCATGTCTGAATGTCCATATACTCAGATTTCTCATTTTTTATCTTCATAAGCACAGATCAAATTCCATATGAGTGTGTGGAAATATCTATTAGAGACAGAAAAGATAATTGATTCTTGGATGCATTGTGATTCTCTCTTGAAAGATTCTGCATCAGTGCACATCATAACAAGCACGTCAGGCTTTAAACGTTTACATCGAACCACAACAATACCACACATTTCTAATGAAAGATAAACTCTGCATTATGCCTTATGCTTTTCATGATGGATTGGATGTGATATTATATATTAAAATCATTGAAAAAAAATAATGTAGACTACAGAAAACAAAAACCCACAAGAATCATCACATCCTGGATCAAGTAAGGAATAAAACACTTTGGCTATGCTATTATACCATATACAATATTGTAACTGGTGCCAAATTGGTGTGCTATAAGAGTTGAGATGCACTGTTATTGGAAAATAATCAACTTTCACACAGTAACAGGATTTTTCGCTTTGTGTCAGGCCTCATCACACTATTCCATCATTGCTTATTTTCATACATCAAGTCATGTCATAATTAAGTAATGAAATACAGTGAGTGAGTTTCATACAGTGAGTCAAATGAAAACCTTAATTTTTTTCTTATTTTGCAGTGTTTATTGCAAATTGGTATAATCTTTAAAATCTTGTAAATTTATTAATGTTAAACATGACTTATAATCTGTTTTTCTAATTTCACACTTTTACGCTTTTCCTTTTACTCACTCTCATATGAAATGAACCAAATTTTGGGATAGTGTGATTGAATCAATAATGGAATATTGGCTCCAACGATCCGGAAATGGTTTTCATTTTTCAGTACTACATTTAGTCTACATTTAGTTACATCTAAGTTGCTGCTTGTTATATGCTGCTAAAAATTCAAACTCCTTCACTGATCTTCAGTTTTTGTTATGCTGGTCAGGGTGGCAGTGGATCATGGGAACACTGGGCGTGGGACGGGAATGCGTCAGTCCATCATAGGGCGCTCTTAGCTATACTGCTGTACTTATTTTAACCAGATAAGTGTGTAATCACCGAGCATTTTTTACTGGAATGTTAATATTAGCCACTGCGGTTGTATCAGACAGAAACCACTGTGTAATTTTAGTGTCTTGCTTTTAGCTCGCACTGAGTGCTCACACTAATACGCCTCTCCAAAATCACGTGCCTAAAATAGATGCCCTTGTTGAGGCCTGAGGCTTTTTTTTCATCAGTGTGTCTGTGTCCTTGTGTTACACACAAACTCTGTGATGTCTGTCTCTTTCCACACTGCGTAAGCCTGTGTATGAGGAAGAGAAACTTCAACTACCTAATTTAAATGTATGTATGAGTCTCACTTGTCCTGAATATTATAAGATTGCGTGATGCAGCATTAACCACAATACATAAAAAATAAAATTAACTTTTAATTTCTGTGAGTTTGTTTCATCCCCAAATCTGATATTTTAACATGTAAACCTGTAGTTTGTGTGCAATTGTCTGAAATGTTTTACAATCCAGAATGAGCCTGACCTTTATTCCTAGCAGTAATCTGCTTGCAACATCAGCTTTATTGTATTTGCTTTGCTTTATTGTATTGTATTTGCTTGCATTTCTTACATTTTGCTCTCTCTGCAGTTTGTAGAAAGCATTCACCTGAATAAGAAGCCTTTTCACCTGGTGGGTACATCCATGGGTGGTTGTGTAGCTGGGGTTTATGCTGCTCGCTATCCCTCAGATCTCTCCAGTCTCACACTGATCTGTCCTGCTGGTTAGTATCACATGCTGATCTGATGCTAATGTATCCATTTACTCAGTTATGTAAAACACAGACATGATGGCAGCATGTTGGAAGACTCTCTGTGTTGTGCTGGTTAACATTCAGCTCAATTTTATTTGTATACTGCTATTAACAATAGACATTATCACAAAGCAGCGTTACAGAAATCCGGATGTAGACTTAGATCCCTAATGAACAAGCCAGAAGAGACAATGACAAGGAACATCTCACTGAGACGACATGAGGAAGAAACATTAAGAGGAACCAGACTCAAAAGGGAACCTCTTATGGGTGTATAAACATTACAGTATACAGGTATAGAAGAGAAAAGGAAAACAGTACTAAGTGTGTTGAACTGGCTGATATGTCAGATTTGATCTGATACCAGTCCAGCTTTTCAGGGAGATATTGGTTTGATACAGATAGCCAGTGCTGGATTGATGCATCCATAGGCATTTGTGTTACTAAGGCTGACTGTGGATTATTATACGAGCATTTAAGGCCACAGAAATCTGCCTTTTTTTGTCATGTAGGTCTGAAATACCCCAAGGAGAGTGAATTTGTGAGTCGTCTGAGAGACTTGGAGAACAGCAAGGATGTCCAAAGTATCCCTCTCATCCCGTCGACTCCAGAGGAGATGGAGGACATGCTGAAACTGTGCTCTTTTGTGCGCTTCAAGATTCCTCATCAGGTATATACATCTCCATTTTACAGCTTATTTGAGGAATTCCCCTTTAAAGCTTATTTTATCTTGCTAAAACAAGGGTTCTTCTTCAGAACCATCTTGTTGCAGTGATCAATAATCCTAGGATCTCCTGACTAACTGACTGACTTTATGCAGGGGTGTCATCCTCATTTCATGTAACAGGCCACATTACACTAAGTCCACTGTCAAGTCGGGGCAAAAGAAAAAACAGTTTAGTAGACCAATAACACATCAGAGATTCCTCTTAAATGTTTTAATTTATCTGCATTTATCTGAAAGTTGCTTTCTGAATGCATAAACCAATTGGACATATAACACCTACAGAACACATGAACAGACCTCAATTCAATAACAAAAACTTGAAATGACATTATATGTCATGAATCTACAGGAAATAGGCCATAATACTGATGAGTTTGCAAAATTATTTACAAATAAAATACAAAATAATTGTGTGCAAGTAATACTGTGAAACTCCTACAAAGTAGGTTTGGAAAGAGACATGTTCACAGCATCATTTTTTTAAAAAAACCTAATGGTAATGAAATTAAGTGCTCTATTTTGCCCCCTAGTGGAATAATGGAGACTAGCCCTTTTTCAACTTTCAGTCCAACTGTAGTCCACAAGACAGTTTTAATTTACAACACAGATGAGAAATGCATTTGGTGGCCCATATCACAAGCTTTATCATGTTTGCAGGCCATACGTTTGATTAAAGTTCCGAACTATTGACTGAAAAGGTGCGAGTTCAAATTGATCATCTATGCTAGGATAGTTTTCTGCTTCTTCTGTAAGGCCTTTTTGGATAAAAATGAATAAATGCAATGATCTCTTGAGAGCAACACAATTTTCTAGAGTAATAATGTTTAGATATCTCGTGGTCTAGGTCTTCTGCTTCAGCCGTGACAGTTCATAGGCTTAAACGTAGAACTGAGTAGACTGGGGTCTTTCACTTTCCCTTAAAGTTAATGTTTCACTTTTCTGAAGTATTGCATCATTACTTTTTTTTAAACACTGTTAACACTGTTAGTAGTGACATGATAAATTATAATCTAATAATGTTTCACTTTCCATCTTTTTCATGTTAATTCATTTATTTTTGTAAATGTTAAATGATTAAAATAATTATTGGGATACATATATTGTGTAAGATGATCATGATCATCTTTTTTTAATATATCTCCCACCCTTAACACAAGCCCAACAGTGTCCTATTCGGTGTAGCCATTTTTTAAATTTATTATATTTTATTTTTTATTATTATTTTTTTTTACAAAGAATACCAGATAAAGATTCAATATGAAAAGAAGTTACTATTACACTGGAGCACAGCATAGTGTTATTGATGTCATTTAAAAAAAAAAAAAAAAAAAATTAAATATTTAGCCAGTGTGAAGCATTGCATCCTTATGGCTTATTTTTATTATTTTCCTAATGCCCTACTCTTTTTTTTTTTATAGATCCTTCAGGGATTGGTCAAAGTCCGTATTCCACACAACAACTTCTACCGTGAGGGTTAGTTCCATGCACTGAGCTTTTGTACATGTCTCCTGTGTGCCTGCTTTAAGTTGACATGTGGCTAGAAATCTTCTCATTTCGTTTCAGTGTTCATGGAGTTAGTAAAAGAAAAATCGAGACACTGCCTGCATGAGAACATGCATCTCATTTCAACACCACTTCAAGTCATTTGGGGGAAGCAGGATCAGGTAGGATTAGATCACAATGTCTCAACATCATGAACATCATGAAACAAACTTAAAGCAATAAACTTGAGTTGATTAGAGAAGACATTATGTGTGTCGCAGTCTGGGAAAATTCTCTTATACACAGTCAGGTCCATTAACATGTGGCCAGTTATAAGGAATTGTTATTTTATCTGTCTCCAATATACGACAGTATATTGAATTTGAAATTAAATAATGAATATGCCCTTAAAGTGCACACGTAATATTTACTATTTGGTTGCAAGTCCTTTGCAGTCGATTAATGCCTGAAGTCTGGACCCCATCACCAGACACTGGGTTTCTGCCCTGGTGATGCGTTGCCAGGTCTTTACTTCAGCTGTCTTCAATTCCTGCTTGTTGTTGGAGTGTTTTATCTTCAGTTTTGCCTTCAGCAAGTTAAATGCTGCCCAGTTGGATTCAGGTCAGGTGATTGGCTTGGCCTTTGCAGAACATTCCACAAAAAATCTTTGGTTGCTTTTGAAGTATGCTTTGAGTATCTATCTGCAGTGTGAAGCACGGTCCAATGAGGTTTGAAGCATTTGGCTGAATCTGAGCAGATACTATAGCCCTATACACTTCAGAATTCATCCTGCTGCGTTTCTCAACAATCACATGATCATTAAATACATGGGAATCAGTTCCATTGGCAGCCACAATGGTGGTGTGCTTCAGATCATGATCAGTTCCTTCCCTTTTCCATAGTCTTCTCTTCCCCTCATTCTGGTACAAGTTGAATTTTGTCTTATCTGTCCATAAGATATTGTTCCAGAACTGTACTGACTCTTTTTTTTGGCAAACTCTGATCTGGTCTTCCCATTTTTGAGGTTTATATCAAAATGTTGTATATCTCATGGTAAACCCTCTGTATTTCCTTTAGTGAAGCCTTCTCTTGATTGTTGACTTTGGCACAGATATGCCTACCTTCTTCTTCCATCTACCACAGTTTTGTTCCATGGTCTTCCAGATGTTTTGGTGTTCCTGATCTCACCATTGTATTCTTTCTTTTTATGAATGTACCAAATAGTTGGTTTGTCCACACCTAATTTATCTCTCTGATGGGGTTTGTTTTGAATTTTCAGCCTAATAATGGCTTGCTTCACTGGACATCATATTGAGAGTTAACAGCAACAGATTCCAAATGCAAAGGCAACATTTGCAATCACCTCTAGACATTTATCTGCTAACCTGTGAATGTTAATACACTTATCAAAGCTGAAAGTCTGCACTTTTGAGCTTGTATACATTATTTAATTTCAACTCCAATATACTGTTGTAGACAGCTAAAATAAGAATAACTTTGGCAGTGTCCAAATATTTATGAACCTGACTGTATAATTAGCTTGTGAGCAGTCTTTGAGAAGCCAGTCAAGAGCACACGTTTCCCCAGAGGAAAGATACAGTATTTGTGTTAGATTGGTTTCTTTGCACTACATTTTGTTGAATTTGATACATGCGATACCCTCATTACATTTTGAACTTCCTGGAGTTCTATTTATTTGTAAACACATGGTAAAATACATACAAATGTAGAGGTACATTTTCCTTTTTCCACCAGTGAAAAAATAAGGGGTGTGTAAACTTTTGTACCCAGGCCACATCATTCTTGTACATGTCTGTTTTAACAAAGTGTTTTGGTACGATATATTGTTATCATATGCCTGTGTGGATGTACTGTGTGCAGGTGCTGGATGTATCCGGTGCATCCGTGTTGGCTGATACTTTGCCCGGATGCCAGGTCGATCTGTTAGACAACTGTGGCCATTCTGTGGTGATGGAGCGTCCGCGGAAAGCTGCTCATCTCGTCATGGACTTCATCACGCGTCAGCAGAATTCAGGCAGCGGTAGCAGCAAAAAGTTCTCTTGAAACTATACAGTTCACGACAAGATTATATAATTTGTAAGAAATTTGTATGTATTTTTCTAGTGAACCCTCAGGGACAGATCACCAGGGTTAAATTCCCTCTTATAGTATTTAAGATTTAGCAGAATTAGAATCAGAACCACTGCTGATTTTACTATGAACTGGAAAAATAACAGGCAATAACGTTTTAATGACAGTGTCAGGTTTTACCAATTCAGAAAATGCCCACAAAAAAAAAAAAAATCTATGATTACTTTTTGGAAGAAATGTCCTTCATTCTGTTAGGTAATAGTGAAACACTGCATGTGTACCCTGTGCTGCAAAGCAGTTTTTAAAGCCTTCATTGTTTGAAACAGCATAGTCTTTTAATCTGTTTGGAATTCCTTGTGTGATAAAATCCACATTTTTTTAAGCTAACACAAGTGCTGAAATGTAATGGTGTTTTATTAATTTCCATGTGAGATGCACTGCACTCTTACACAACATTGTTTTGAATATTTAGTAAAAGCACTGAATCCATAACCCTAAACCTAGACACATTTCTAATACAAAAAACTCTTTTTTTTAACCAGTCATTTATATTGATTAGCCAGTTTACTAAGTACCTAGATTCAGTAACTGTTTAAACACCTACCATTTAAATGTACCATAAATGTAATGTAAATTATAAATTTAATGTGCAGCTACTAGGTATGTGTACTTAGTAAACACCCTGATTATTTGCCTAGAGCAGCACTGTTCTTATACCACAGCAATTTGGCAATTATTATTATAAGAATGACACATACAATACATGCTGGATGCAAACTGGGCCAGATAACCTGAGGTCAAGATCAAACTGGGCAGTTTTGCTTCTTAAATCCACAGCACGAGTCAAAGCAGTAACATCATATCAACTCAGAGAGGGGGTTTGGGGAGAGGGATTTATAGTTGCGCCCACAACAGGCTTATAGTGAGCCTGTATATGGTTCTACACACAGAATGCTTCGTCATGAAGGTTAAGCATCCTTAAAACAGAGCTCTGTCTGCCGTCTGCACCGGTGGCTCAGTGGGCAGGTAAGCACGTGTCTCAGTCTGATGATTACTGTTCAAGGCTGGGTTCAGATGGGCCTTCAACAACTTAAAAACAATTATTATTATTATTATTTTTTTTTTTATGAGCACACATCTTTGTCGGTAATGGATGTGAAGTGGAGGATCAATCCCTCCTTGGGGTTGAGGTCTGACCTGGTATTATGACGAATGCAGGATTGAAAGATCACGCCAATGCCTTCTATTTTGGACTTTTGCCTTTTGAAAGTCACAGCAGCATTTGCAACCTTAACTTTCCACTAATCACTGTAAAGGTGAATAAAGATTTAAGATTTATATTAGACCTTAACCTTTAGTTATTTTGTCTGAATAAATGTTTTAATTGAACATCTTGAGTCTTTCCATGATTATATGAATTACACATTTAGTCAAGTTAGTCACATAAGCTATGTTTAATCCTACTCATTCTGATCATGCTTTTTCACCTGCATTGTGGCCAAGAAGATATTTAAGGACTTCATTACAACTTTGAAAAATGAATATGCCAGCATTGCTCACAAGAAAATCCTAAGAATTTTTTTTTTTTTTTTTTGTGCACAAAACCCCTACCAAATGTCAGTGGACAGCATAAATGATAAAGGATATATTGGTTCAACTGATATTGAATTGCAATCTGTAGAAATCTCTATAGAATTTATAAACAACCATGAGTGTGTAAGCCTACTTACGTATATAAGCTTTTACTTTATATAATTAAGTTCCAAAATTAACACAAGTGCATGTCCACATGCAAATCTACGCCACAACTGTACTGAAATAAATTACTAACTAAATATATTACTAAATATTTTATAACTGTTGATTATCTTTTCACTTTCATTACTTACATGCTAGGAAAACAAAACAGTTGACTTGTCTTCCCAAGTAGGAACACAAAATACCTAATAATTAAAATTTAAATGATTCAGAAGAGACTATATACTGAAAGATATAAAATGGTGATGCACAATCTACTCTGCACTTTGTCCACACAAATGAGCTATCAATTTCCCCTACTCAGATCCAGCCAGATTTTGTATTTTGGTAGCACACAGACTAACTGGTCATGTGATATTTTTGAGTTGCATGGATCAACACTGTTAGGTCTGAAGAATTTTAAACCACTGGATTTTCACCATGCTATGGTGATTTCTATCGGCGCGCAAAACCGAGGCTCATGAATTCACTGGTCAAAGTTCATGTGGATGAAGTCAACATGCTGTGAAGGACACGACTCTTTCACGACCCACGTCCTTTCCCCTTAGGGGATGAATGGGTCAAGCACTACTATATCTGAGAAAGCAGGAAAGCATAGTTTAAGTATTACTGCTATAGCAAGGGGTCAAAAATCATTAATGCTACGGTGAAACCATAAACATTGGCACCTCTGCAAACTTCTCCACACATTCTTGTCAAGGCCAAGGTTGTAGAATCTCAATTGTTGGAGACAGGAGCAAGAGACATTATCTACTGTATAAAGCAATTAATTCATTTTGATATGACGTAAATATAAATATAGGCATGATGAGCATGTTCAAGTGATACAGGCATATGATATTTGATAAAATACTTACATACATGCACAAATAAACCCAAGGAATTATGACCTAATTTTAACCTAATATGAATATAAATATTAGCCTAATATCAATAGACTACACCCATTTCTGTGTTGATTTGAATGTGAATATTAATCTCTAAAATAAATATTTTTAGAGATTCTTCTCATATCAGCTTTGTCTGAGAAGAGGGTTGATAAACTTAGACACCACCCTCTGTACCTACTATAAATAGCAGAGTACTCAGCTTATGCTTTTCTAATGCATAAAGCCTGCATTTAACAGGAAGCATCTTTAACAATTTTGTTACCTAGTGCTGACAATTTTCTCGTAAGTATACCAAATTTTCTCACAAGTATACCAAACTTGCATGTTTGCATGCAAGAGAGACAAATTGGCTGTGCGCTCTGGGTGGGAGGGGAGTCATCTTCTCTCTCTCCTGTCAATCAAAGTGACAGTAGTCAATTGTGTTCATCTGTGAGCTCATGCATGCAGAAGGGGGTGAATAGCTGTAACACTGAGGGGTGTTACGCTGACCTGTGATGCAGCATGAGCACCAGTCTGAAAAGTTGCAGTTGGCTTGCTTCATGTTTCTTGGAGGAAGCGCAGGATAGGCTTCGCCCTTATATATCGCTGCTGCAATTGATGCATTTGGTGTCAGAATCTAGGAAATAGCAGTTATCTTTTATCAGACTTGCCCGAGTTGTTTCTGTTAGTGAACACTAAGAAATAGGTTTGATAAGAGTTGCTGTGTTTGTTCATGAAACATTTAAAGGGAAGTCTAAAAGTGTAAAATTTGTTTTATTTCTATATACTCTATCTTTAAGAAGGATGATATGTGTTTTAATATAGCAAAGGAAATCCTTCCCTTTTTCATAATGTGTGCGTGTACGCACCCAAGTACAGCATGTGCTAGTACAGAACGTTCAAAGATATATGTAAGTGGACAGAATATACAAGAATCTTCTCTCCTAGAACTGACTTGACTAAATATAAACAGCTGTTAAACAACCCAGTGAGCAGAAGCATATTCATACTTATATATGCTCTCTTATTATTCTTCACATATACATCCATGTGTACACCCTACATCAATGAAATGCAATATAATTATTATTTTTTTTTTTCAATTTTAGGTTCACAATAAAAGTAAGAACATGCCATACCTGGCAGACATCCTCGTAATTGGTGGACGAGGAGGAAATCCTTTTAATTTCAAATGGTACTGGAAATGGAGCGACCCTTAGAAAGATCTGGGTGTGGGCCGGTGGCTGGCAGATAAAAGCCATCAAGGTTTGGCTTACTGGCTGATGGCCAGTCCAGGGAGGTTGGTCAACCTGGAGGGAGCTTTTCAGAATTTACATTTGAAGATGGAGAGCATTTCACCTCCCTTTCACTTTGGGGAAATGGAGCGGGAACACGTCTGGGTGCCATCAAATTCAAGACAAATCGCTCCCGGGAGTTCTTTGCACACATGACAGACTGGGGGCTGAAAACAGAATACCCAGTTGATGTTGCTTCTGGGATCTGCATGGGAATCACAGGACGTGCAGGTGAAGATGTCGATTGCTTAGGCTTCCTTTTCATCAACACCGTCAAGTCTACTGTGCTAACTAATGTTCAGTATCCCACACTTCATGATGTGATACCCAATGTGGCTGTTGAGGAAATCAAATCCATGACATACCATAATAATTCAACTGAAACTCAAGGATATCAAATTGAAACCTCCAAAAAAAAATCACCAAAAAAATCCTCCTGGTCTGTTTCCAACAACCTTGAGTTCACATTTAGCATGGAAGTGCAGGCAGGAATTCCAGAGGTTGTGGAAGTATCAACTGGTTTTGGCTTCAAAGTGGGAAATGAGAGCTCATACGGTTTGGAGAACACTGAAGAGAAAATGGAGCTGTTGTCATTTCCTGTCAAAGTCCCTCCAGGGAAGACCGTGGATGTGGACATGACAATTGGCCGGGCTGTAGTTGATCTCCCCTACAATGGCATAGTCAAGATTACCTGCTATAATAACAGCGTGCTGCAGTTTAAAACCAGTGGAACCTACAAAGGCCTCAGTTACACTGGTGGAAAAGTGGTTGTGAATGAATCAGCAAAAAAGCTCACTGAGGGTCCAGAGGCTGTGAAGTGATTTACAAAACTTAGTTTAAAGCATTTTAAAAGTAAAAAATACATAATGAATCACATTAAATAATTGTTAATCAGGTTTTTAGCTTGGTTTAAATAACTTGATTCTTAGCTTTTCATAATGTTTTTGTTGGTGCTTTTTTTTTTTTTTAAATCTGTAAATCAATCAATAAAATGACTCGATGAACCCTGCTAGTGTTCAAGTAGTGCAGACCTACATTTTATGATTGGTAAAACATTCTTTGAAAAGGATTCTGAAAAATAAATTTAACAAATCTCATGTTTGCATGGAGAATTTTTTTTTTTTTTATAGATTTAGTTTAACCATAGCTTGGATTAGACAATTTTATTTGATTATTAATTTTCATGTTAACTTACTGCTATGAATATGATTCTTCTGCTTTTTCATCTGTAATGATTTCAAACAATAAAAATTTGTTATTCAACCGACTAGTGTTCAAACATACAAAGTGTGTACAAAGTCATACGTACCAAAGCATGTTCTTTTTTGTCCGAGAAGCAGCTTTGCGGATATTTCATTTGGTGGTGAGGGAAATTTACAGGACCATACTGTATATGGACACTCCTCAGTTAAATCTGGTTTATAACATGTTGCTTTTTAGTCAGACAGCATTTGCAGAAAAAATCTATAACAGAGCAGATTAGACTTTTGTTAATAAAATTTGTTGTTAAAAATAACATTCTTTAGTTTGAAACGAGTTCTACATGGATAACTGAATGGCTTTAATGTGTTGGAAAGCAGAGTTGAGTAGCTGGCAGAGGGCATGGACCAAAATGGACCAAAAACTGCTAGTAACAATAGTTCAACAGCAATAGTAACAACAGTTCAATGAAATGCAAAGCTAAGAAGAGTTTAGCACAGCTGCCACACATACAGAGACAGACCCTGATGTACTTTCGATAGCTCTCTCATCCGCTAAGCTTCTAAGTGTTCAGAGTGTAATGCAAGAGTACAGCACAGCGTTGGCACTGAATAAGCTGAAGAGTGGTGTTAAGTAAGCCTTGGCAAAACTAAACGTGGATTCTCCACACAACGCAACTTCAAATGCCTAATTTTTTTTTTTTAGTACATCTGTCCAAGTGAGTGAATGGGTTGTGACCTGATTAAAGGCCATGTATAATGGCAGCAGTGGCAGAAGCCTTGAGATCACCGCTGCGTGTGGAAAGATCAGTGACCTCATTAGTAAAACATGCTGATGAAGCTTTGTGTGCAAATCCATGCTCCCTACAGCCCAAAGTTCACGTTTCAGACAGAGTTTGTTTTTCCTGATGGAAACAGGTGATTATATCGGGCCTTCAGATAAATTTAACAAACTGCCACTGGTAAACGGTCATTAGTTACTTGATTCCACAGTTACCAATAAATTTATTAATAGTCAAGCAGATATTAAATTTCATGAATTAAAGATATTTTAGATAATAGCATGCCAAAAGGTAACATGTCTGAAGTATGATTTCCTCATCAAGAACTGGCAACAGTCCCTTAAAAACCTATTTTGGTAGCACTTTAAATTGACACCCTAAGTTCCACAAAT
This sequence comes from Pangasius sanitwongsei, assembly GCA_037576675.1. Classification (NCBI taxonomy): domain Eukaryota; kingdom Metazoa; phylum Chordata; class Actinopteri; order Siluriformes; family Pangasiidae; genus Pangasius; species Pangasius sanitwongsei. Next base: position 16,103,364 of record CM075022.1, read on the forward strand.
ACACATATTAATACTTAAGTAATACATTCATAAGGAAGAATTAATACAGCGCAATACAGCACAATTGAAGTACACTGAACTCACTGCAATGGTCATGGAACCACTTTGAGATGACTTCAGACAGCATTCAAACAACGCTCGATTGGTATTAAGAGGCCCAATGTGTGCCAAAAAAAACATTCCTCACACCATTACCCCAGCACCACCAGCCTAAACTGTTGAGACAAGGCAGGTTGGGTCCATGGGTTCATACTTTTGATGCCATATTTTGACCCTACCATCTGCATGTTGCGGCAGAAATCGTGATTCAGCAGACCAGGTGATGTTTTTCCAAATCTGTCCCATTTTGGTGATCATGTGCCCACTGTAGCCTCAGATTCCTTTTCTTGGCTGACTGGACAGGACCGGATCTTTTGCTGCTGTAGTCCATCTGCCTGAAAGTTTGAAATGCGTTTCCCGAGATGCTTTTCTGCTCACAACGGAGGTACAGAGTGGTTAATTGAGTTATTGTGGCCTTTGTCAGCTTGTAAAAGTTTGGCTCTTTTCCTATCACCTCTATCATTAACAAGTTGCTTTCACCCACAGAGCTGCTGCTCATGATTTTTTTTTTTGGTAGTAATTTCATAGTTTAATGAGGTCAGTCAAGTTTTGCACACTTCACTTTGGTCTATTCATGACATTAATGACCAGGCAACATCTCTTATTTAGCAGAGAGAGGAGAGAGAAATATATATTCCTAAAACAGGACAGAATACATAGAGAAATATCCATTTAAACCTGCTTATTTCACTGCCCAGATTTTTCTGGTAAACAAACCAAATAGGACCTCAAAGTTTGAAATGTGTTTCCTGAGATGCATTTCCACACACTTTCTATAAAAAAGTGTGAGGCAAGAAACAGCACCACCTACAATAACTAGTATAAATACGAGAGGTTGCAGCTTCTGCCCATCCATTAATCTTTGAGCCTTCACAAAACATCTTGTAAGGAAGGGATTTCTTGCGCCTTGCTTCTGACAGCTTTCTTGTAAGTATGCCTGTTATTCTTGATCAAATGATGTAGGTTCTTAAACTTAAGCTTTGTAAAGGTTATTTACAGCAAGGCTGGAGGATTGGTAAGTTACATAATTAACAGCTAATCTTGCTGTTACTGTATTGAACTAATATTTATAGCACAGTGCTGTTGAATGATCAGTTCTGATTTCTTAGGCGTTGATTAATTTTCTATAACAGCACAACTTGGAGGATGTGTCATTCTTTGAGAAATAAACTGCTGTTGTTCAGGTGACTGCAAGCATCAGACACTTCACTTCCTATGACAGCATGCCCAATTGTGTTCATTTCTTACAGCATTAGTTAACATGAACAAGCCAAGAACTTCAGCATTAATAAAGCTAAAGTAATGTTAAAGTACAGCCTTTATTCAGAGTCAGAGACTTAAGTCCAAAAGCTATGCTAGCATTTACACTGTAAAAATTTGGGCATATCCAGAGATGGATGATGCACCTCTTAAGAGAGGATTTAAAATGAAAGGGGAGGACAAGCATAATATACTCTAGTAGTCCAGTATATTGCCAATACTGCACGTATAGACCGAGATGTAATTATCAAATTAATTTGGTATATTTTAATAAAATGGCTTCATTGTTAATTATTTAATAATCGACCTCAAATGGCATTTACAACCAAAAACATACATATCTGCGTGACACTGAGGTTACATTAACCTGTCAGACAAGGTTTATGGACTTAATACCACTCCTCAGGTGAGCTAATGCTATGCTCCTATTATTATTATTATTATTATTATTATTATTATTATTATTATATTGTTCCGTTCCCACCAAAGGTCTAGAGTGAGTGCAAGAAAGAAATTAAGATTGCAGGTTGGCCATGGTAGTGATGGTAGACACGAGTAGGATGGGAGGTTGGAGGTATGGTTGTAGCTTTTATTTCTGCAATACACAAAAAAAGACTGGGACTGACAGACAGTGAGACCAGGACAACCATGAAACCAGGACAACAGGGAAACTAGTCTCACCAAGGACAGAGAACATGGACAGTGCCTAAGGAATAAATATAAAAAGACTATACTAGGTTGTGTTTAAAAGTAGCTAAGCTGGATGCCAAAACAAACAAAAACTATCCAACTACACTAAGCTAAGCTAACAGAAAATACAAGGGGTGGCACCCACCCTCTAACCTAGTGTGAAGCACGTATGTGATGGGATGTAGGTACACAAAGTCTTACCTGCTCTCAAACCAAGGGAACTAGTAAAAAGGTGGAAGGGAAAGAGGAGAAAACAAGCAAGCAAGCATTGCGCCAAGGGACGTAAAGGCCTCAGTGTTAGTGATGGGTCGTTCTTGAACGATTCGTTCATTTTGAACGAATCTTTAATGTGACTCGGGAAGAACGAGTCGTCTC
>CM075022.1:16105887-16118983 GCA_037576675.1 Pangasius sanitwongsei
ATGACTCGAAAAAAGATTCGTTCATTTTGCTGAACGAGACTCAAAGGTCCGAGTCGGTAAAATGATCCGAACTTCCCGTCACTACTCAGTGTGCTGCTTTTAAACCAAAAACTCCGCCTCTTTCGGGTTCCTGCCTTCCCATTGGTCAAGTCCCATCAACCAGTTAATGGTGATTGCCACAGGGATCCACCTATAGTAGGACAGCCAGAGACAGAAGAACAAACAAACAGTGGAACAAAGAGCAAGAGAGCACACAAATGCAAGCACAGTGACACGTTACAATATTATATTAGATTATATTAGACTGGTTTTAATCACAGAGTATGCACTGGCTATAAGCATGCATAAATTCATCTACAAATACATGGTGATAATTTGTTGACAATGCTTTATCAGCTTAATCAGCAAATAACATAGAAGCTCAGTATATGTTTCTGATATTTCATTTTTAACATATTAAACCTAATGTATTTGTTTGCCTTTTTTAAGGTACATATCAAGAGCAAGATCATGTCATACTTGGCAGACATCCTTGTAATTGGTGGACGAGGAGGAAATGCCTTTGATTTTAATGGTACTGGAAATGGAGCCACATTGAGAAAGATCTGGGTGTGGGCCAGTGGTTGGCAGATAAAAGCCATCAAGGTTTGGCTTACTGATGGCCAGTCCCAGGAGTTTGGTAATCCTGCTGGGAGCTTTTCAGAATTTACATTTGAGGATGGAGAGCATTTCACCTCCCTTTCACTTTGGGGAAATGGAGCTGGAACACGTCTGGGTGCCATCAAATTCAAGACAAATCGCTCCCGGGAGTTCTTTGCACACATGACAGACTGGGGGCTGAAAACAGAATACCCAATTGATGTGAGTTCTGGGATCTGCATGGGAATCACAGGACGTGCAGGTGCAGATATTGATAGCTTAGGCTTCATTTTCATCAACACCATCAGGTCTACTCAGCTAACGGATGTTCAGTATCCCACACTTCATGATGTGATACCCAATGTGGCTGTTGAAGAAATGAAATCTATGTCCTACCAAAATAATACTACTGAGACTTTAAATTATACATTAGAAACCTCCAAAACAATCACCAAAAGATCCTCCTGGTCTGTAACCAACAAGCTCGAATTCACATTTAGCATGGAAGTGAAGGCAGGAATTCCTGAGGTTGCTGAAATGTCAACTGGTTTTGGCTTCAAAGTGGGAAGTGAGGACACCTTTAGTTTAGACTTCACTGAGGAGAAAAATGAAAAGTTCTCGTTTCCTATCACAGTCCCTCCAGGGAAAACCGTGGATGCGGACATTACAATTGGCCGGGCTATAGTTGATCTCCCCTACACTGGCACAGTCCAGATTACCTGCTACAATAACAGTGTGCTGGAGTTTAAAACCAGTGGAACCTACAAAGGGGTCACTTACACCAAAGCAAAAATGGTTGTGAATGAATCAGCGAAAAGCCTGTAAATTCTACATCTACAGAAAGAGCTTGGTGCAGACAAACATGTTTTGATTGGTACAATATTTTTTAAGAAACATTCTGAGAAATGAATACAACAAATCTCAGTTTTTGTAGATTTAGTATAATTGTAGCTTGCTTTAAACAAATTGCCTTTTTTTATTATTACTGTTTAAATTGTTAATTTACCGCTCTGGAGATGATTCTTCTGCTTCTTTTTAATGTTAAAATCTCTAAAGATTTCAGTTAATAAAACTGTTCTCTCAGGATGTTTTTATTCAAAATCAGACAATCACTTTTTTGGCAAAATGTGTGAGACCTCATTAGTTTTCATTACCAGTTTCCACCCTTAGAACAAATACTGCAGCAGACACTCCACCACTCACATAGGTTTTTACCTCCCTAAAAGTTAATCTAGTGTTTTTTTATAGTACACTGAGCTGTATATTGAATTAAATGCTCATTCCACTGGAAAATAAAATAGGAGAATGTCTGTCATATTTTAGACAGTGTAAACTGTGTAAATCTCTAGAACCTCCAGTTATAGATAAGACGTAGTATAATTACATTTAACATCTGTACCTTCTTTTTTTCCAAAATTCCAGAGCCAGTCCTTGAAGATCTGCTCACTCCCTATTCATAAAAAAGCTTGCTGAGAGTGAATTGAATTAAAAATTCATTTATGTTTTAAAGGTAAAATATAATAAATCTAATTAATTCACCTCCTTCAGCTTTTTTTCTTTTTGTCTGTGATGACCAAGTTTGATTTCAATCATCAAAATGATTAGATTTGATTACTGGCTTTTCATAATGTTGATCATAATCATTCTTTTGGTATTTTTTCCCTCTACTATTGTACAAGTGATGAAGACCCACATTTTTTTATTTGGCAAAATATTCTGAAAAATGTAAGATGAACAAATCTCATTTGATTCTTTTATTTGGTTTGCGTTTAGCTTTTTATCTTTGCACATGTTAATTTACTGTTATGGAGACAATTCTTGTGCTTCTTTTCAAAATTGAAATCAATAAAATTTAGTAATTCAGCCTACTCATATTCAAACTCTTTACTGTGTACAAAGTCATATTTCAAAGCATGTTCTGTAGCAGCTTTGGGAAACATCTCATTTACTGTTGGGAAAATTTACAGCACACAATGTGGATGCTCCTCAATTGTAAGTGAATGTGAATTGGAAAATTACGTGGCTATTTTGGCAGATGCCATTTGCTAAAGTATCTGTGTGAGACATCATTAGTCTTTTGTCTAATGACAATTGTTATGTGATATTCTGTACATTTTTTTTAAATTATGTACAGAGAGATTTAATGGATAACTCTTTGGTCATTTTTTTGGTACTTGATAAAAAATAAATATTAGAATTCATCAGACAACAGAAAATCAGACAACAGAGTGTGCGTTTGATTTGGGGCTGGGAGTGGGCGTCGGAGCTCCTTGATATCTGAGAATTTGTCACCCTGCTAGTGACCCAACATGCCTAAATATTAACAGTGATTTCTAACCATGACTGTTTACTGCATTTATTAATATTTACCTGTCACTTTAAACATTTGATCAGTGTTTTTTTTTAAGTACATTGAACTATATGTTGTTTTAAAATGTTCCTTATGTTTATCATTTTGATGGTAACTATAGATTGCAAAATTATTTGCAACATATACAGCATGAAAAATTGTGATTGCAAGTGTGTTGCTGGTCTGTAACATCTAAATTAGTTCTTGTGCAACCAGTCGCATAATTAGTTAAAAATTAAAAGTCACAATTAGTCAACTATAATTGCAGTTTACATTAAAAATGTTGAAAAGTTCAAGGGGTGTGAATACTGTAATTGTTTACTTGCTACAGACCACACTCACTTTCTTTAAAGATGTGAGTTAAGACACCACCAGGGGCGTAGCAGACACTTTTCAGGCAAGTGATTGTCATATTTACAAGTTCAGCTGACCTTAATTTCTCCTCCAATATTTTTATTTATGATAAATGTGTTTTATAGGAGATATTTGGTGATAAAAAAGGCGGGGTTGACGAGGTGATTGACGCTTTTGGACATGACTGCTAAGCCTCATAAACTTGCACGCAATTTCCAAAAGACATAAGAAGCTCTTGACAGTTCTGTAGCAAAGCAATGTCTTGTTCTACTGTAAGCAGTATTATAAGTATTTCATTTCTTTCTTATCCTTGTGGTGCATCTGTAGGCAGCTCTGGGTCACTGATCCATCCAGCTAGTCTTAGTCAAACCCATAAATAAGCCAAACTGCAGTCTTCACAGCACAGAGTTAATGGTTCAGAGTAATGTTAACTGGTGGTTCAGTGATGTTTCACATTTAATTAGAGAATTAATTAAACATAGCCATAAATAAGTCAAGCTTACTTGTTTAATTAAGTAATTTAGTTAGTCAGTGCCATTTATTTCCATTCTTTGAGCTCTGTTTGAGCTCTTCTTTGACCTCTCCCCACTAAAATGTATTACAATTTTAGTTTCATTTGTATGAATAGGGAGTGAGCAGATCTTCAAGGACTGGCTCTGGAATTTTGGAAAAAAAGAAGGTACAGATGTTAAATGTAATTATACTACGTCTTATCTATAACTGGAGGTTCTAGAGATTTACACAGTTTACACTGTCTAAAATATGACAGACATTCTCCTATTTTATTTTCCAGTGGAATGAGCATTTAATTCAATATACAGCTCAGTGTACTATAAAAAAACACTAGATTAACTTTTAGGGAGGTAAAAACCTATGTGAGTGGTGGAGTGTCTGCTGCAGTATTTGTTCTAAGGGTGGAAACTGGTAATGAAAGGTAATGAGGTCTCACACATTTTGGCACATGCTGTCTGCCAAAAAAGTGATAGGATGTTTTTATTCAAAATCAGACAGAGAGAACAGTTTTATTAATTGAAATCTTTAGAGATTTTAAGATTAAAAAGAATCATCTCCAGAGCGGTAAATTAACAATTTAAACAGTAATAACAAAAAAGAAAATTTGTTTAAAGCAAGCTACAATTATACTAAATCTACAAAAACTGAGATTCGTTGTTTTGATTTCTCAGAATGTTACTTAAAAAATATTGTACCAATCAAAACATGTATGTCTGCACCAAGCTCTTTCTGTAGATGTAGAATTTACAGGCTTTTTGCTGATTCATTCACAACTACTTTTGCATCAGTGTAATTGAGGCCTTTGTAGGTTCCACTGGTTGGAAACTCGAGCACACTGTTATTATAGCAGGTAATCTTGACTATGCCAGTGTAGGGGAGATCAACTACAGCCCGGCCAATTGTAATGTCCACATCCACGGTCTTCCCTGGAGGGACTTTGATAGGAAACGAGAACAGCTCAGTTTTCTCCTCAGTGTTCTCCAAACCATATGAGCTCTCACTTCCCACTGTGAAACTGAATCCACTTGATACTTCCACGACCTCTGGAATTCCTGCCTTCACTTCCATGCTAAATGTGAATTCAAGCTTGTTGGAAACAGACCAGGATGACTTTTTGGTGATTGTTTTGGAGGTTTCTAGTTTATATTCTTGAATTTGAGTAGACTTATTTTGGTAAGTCATGGATTTGATTTCCTCAACAGCCACATTAGGTATCACACTATGAAGTGTTGGATACTGAACATTTGTTAGCTTGGTAGACTTTATGGTGTTGATGAAAATGAAGCCTAAGCAATCAATATCTGCACCTGCACGTCCTGTGATTCCCATGCAGATCCCAGAAGCAACATCAATTGGATATTCTGTTTTCAGCCCCCAGTCTGTCATGTGTGCAAAGAACTCCCGGGAGCGATTTGTCTTGAATTTGATGGCACCCAGACGTGTTCCAGCTCCATTTCCCCAAAGTGAAAGGGAGGTGAAATGCTCTCCATCCTCAAATGTAAATTCTGAAAAGCTCCCAGCAGGATTACCAAACTCCTGGGACTTGCCATCAGTAAGCCAAACCTTGACGGCTTTTATCTGCCAGCCACCGGCCCACACCCAGATCTTTCTAAGGGTCGCTCCATTTCCAGTACCATTAAAATCAAAAGCACTTCCTCCTTGTCCACCAATTCTATGGATGCATGCCAAGTATGACATGATCTTGTTCTTAATGTGTACCTTAAAAAGACAAACACATATTTAGGTTCAATATGTTAAAATGGAAATGCATATTCTGAGAAAGAGGCAAGAATTTTGGTTTCCTCATTGCTTACAAACAAAATATTGAAATATGTGAAACATGTATTGAGCTCCTGCCAATATTACTTATTGATTGAGCTCATAAAGTATTATCAAGAAATATTCATCATGTATTTTTAGATGAATTTATACATCCTAATGGCCAGTGCATACTCTATTACTGTAGTCAGCCATACATTAATATATATAGTGTAATGTTTTACATTAAGGTTCTTTTAACAGATATTATTTAATACATTACAGTTCTATTAACATAATATCTAACACTTGTACTAACTGATGTTTAGTGACCAATGTTTGTACTATCAGTGAGTAGAATTTAGCCCATAATGAACAGTTAACTGGCAAAATTCAGAACTGAGGCTGAAGCAAGGTTCAGTATTTAAACCTGAGACCAGAGCTCAGTTAAAAGATTTTAGGAACATGTTGTAATTAAATTTTTTGCTAATTCATGTAAACTTATTTTTAGTCATGGATTAAATAAAATCAAAGCAGGTGTATTTTATTAAAAACTAACACCCCTGAAAAAAACCTCTTAATAAATACAAATTATATTTACTTATTACATTAGTCTTTGATTATGTTTTTGTTCACATTTCAATGTTATTTAAGGGAACCTTCATGCAAACCATTGATGCATATAATAACATCTATAATCTCTATCCCTGCTGTAAATATTGGAATAATAATAATTCCAAAGCTTAAATTCAGTAACATATAATTTGATCAAGAATATTAGCCACACTTACAAGGAAGTTGTCAGAAGCAGGTAGCAAGAAATATCTTCCTTAAAGGATGCAAATGTAATGGATAAGACAGAAGGTGCATACTCCCTTATTTATACCAGTGTGGGTGGGGTTGAATTCCTCACTTTGAAAGAATGTGTCAGTGCCTATATTATCTATGCTGCAACAATAGAAATCTTTGTTAATAATTATGAGCTTGGGAAATCTACAAATACTACTTATTAATGAAACTGAAGTTGATCACAAACTCCTACATACATTAACGTCAGACTGAGGCAGATCAGACAAAACTGGGGATTATTCTGATTTTGGAAAAGTGCTTTTGGGAAAGTGTATAATTCAACTAGTAATTGCCTCTAAATTGACACACTAAATTCCTAAGAAAAACAAAACAAAACAAGACTGTATTGTATTTGACTACATCCCTCAAATAGCACTACAAAAAAAAAAAAAAAAAAAAAAAAAAAATGCAGATTGCAGAAGCCGTCATGAAAAAATATGCAGTGCTTTACTGGAAAATGAGGCAAACTTTGAAGCTATATTTGCTTCATCTAGTACTGACTGAGAAATATTTGAAGATGTTTACATAATAATGACAAGAAAAAACAGCACTGATCTGATGAGACGATAGATGATCTGATATATGTCTTTTGACATATGTCTATGTGACCCTACATAATAAAGGACACAAGGCTTTTCCTTAGAGTCTGAAAATGTAGAACATAAATTTAAATTGGAGTATCATGCAAATATGACATATTTTTTGCCTTTGTATTTTTCTGAAGTCTTTTTTCTACATGTGGCTTCTATTAGAGAGAGCAGGAGCTAGACGAATGCAGAATATTGATCCATCCACCACCACCAACCACCAAATTTGACAATAGAGCACCCATCTGCTGAGAGATATCCAACATTGTAAGAGCAGCAAGATCAAACTCAGCACCAGGACAAGGTGTACAAGAGATGACCCAGATTGCTACAAAGACTGTGGAAGATTCTCTGGGCTAGCTGGAAGAAGGAGAAGGTAGCCCAGCAATGGAGATTTGCAGAAGGTGTCTGGATTCCAAAAGATTCCCTCCAAGTTGTGTTGTTTTATACAACTATGGCAAAGAGTAATCAGGATCTTAAGGGTGTTGGAGAGTCTTCCTCACCAGTTTGCGAGTCCTTGCCTTTTGCTGATAATCTTAGTTTTGAGAGGGAGCTAGGGCAAATGCTAGATAAATTGTGTAGAAAGAAAAACACTAAATTATGTAAAGATCTTGGTATTCCAGAACAGACAGAATGGACTAGAGAGCAATGTTTTTCTGCTTTGGATAAATGTACCATGCGTAAAGACCTTGAGGACCTTGAGGTAATTTTTACCTCACTTTAGAAAAGTCTTTAGAGGCTTATACTTATGAGGTGAGACTGGAAATTAAACAATGCCAAAGAACCTAGCTCTACCCAATTAGATTATGAGTTTATTTGCATAATATGCAATATAGGGACACCAATCAAGGGAGAAATGGTGAACAGGTGAGCGTGATCAACATGAGAGCAACAACCTGTGACAGGGACATGTCTGAAATGGGCACTGCAAGCTTCATACCTGATTTCTGTTTTACTCCCCCATCAGTGTAAATACTTCCTGCTCAGATTAATTTTTTTTTTCTGGGACCCAAGTCAAGAAACACACCCATAATCTCAGCCGGATGCCATGTTTGTCTATGTGAAGCAAAGAGAGCCATTTTAGGCCGACCCACTAATTTCTAAGTTACTGCATTTCATTGGCTTAGTACATGTACTTTGAACAATGACAATAAAGTTGAATCTAATCTAATCTAATCTAATTTCCTAAGAAAAAGGAAGACAAATCTCGTTTTGCCAGACCATCATTGGCTGCATAACATCTGTCATGCAAGTCTCAATGGAGATATTTCCTTCTTAATAAAAGGCCTTCAGATGTAATTTTGAGTTTTGGGCAATGTCTTGTGTTTCAAAAGACGCACTATGGCATAAAATGTGGCATTTACATTTAAGGAAATACAAAAGAATTTTTTATTTACCAAAATGTGGGCCAAATGTTGTACAAGGACATTTACGTTTAAGGCAATTGTCAGACATATCCAGAACAACTTACAGAAGCGCTCTGAATTCTTTATAAATAAATACATTCTCATACTTGTTCACTTGGTCACCCTGGTGGAGAGGTTAGGATAGTATGACAAAAAAAACCACACAAGACAAGGATTATTTTAAATAACAGAGTGCTAATTTAAGTCCGTAATGAAGAGGTACATCTTTAGTCATTGTTTGAAAACAGTCAGTGACGTTTATTAAATTCAGGTAAACGATCCAAAATGTGAAACAAAGTCAAGGTCAGAAACAGGCAGAGATTCAAGCAATCAGCAAACTGTAATTCTTGGCATGAGAGGGGGTTGAGAATTTGCTGGGCACCTCTCCTGAAGGCAGTAGCCCTCTCACTTGATGAGGAATTCATATTTACCTTCTTTATGATGTGAGTCCAGGATGGTCTTGGCAATGTAGGCAGGTTGCCCATTGATGTCTAGGGGTGCAAGTGGTGGTGTTGGGGCACATTGGTGGATAGTAGCCCTAATGTGACAGGCTTTAGGCAAGACAAGTGAAAGGAAGGGGTTAATCTGCAGTGACGTGGTAAGTCCAATTTGTATGTGAGCTCATTAATGCAGACAGCCATACCCGATCATTCTATGGTGTCACTCCTCTATATTGATCTGCAAATTACTTCGTGGTTTGTACTATCTGTTCTAGGCACTGGTGGGTGTGCTCGCACACTTGCTGTCTCTGCTCTCTCTACCAATCGTCTAATGCAGGGGAGTCAATAGGACTGTCTGTGAGCCTGTAGCGTTCAGTGGGAACAGGGGTGGTTCGTACCCAAGCACATGCTGGAACGGGGTTAACTGAGTACAGAGTGATGTAGAGAGTTCTGGCCATACTTGACCAGGTTCTTTTCCATGAAGCTGACCCACATGCGGGAGGTGAATTGAGTGCCTCTGTCACTCACCATGTCCTCATGGATGCTGAAGTATTGAAACACTTCCCTCCTGTGCTGTAAAAAGCCGGTGAGAGCATGTTGGTGAGCTGCGTTAGTTTGATGTCCAACAGGACCAGGTGCTGTTGCTGCCCCCCAACCATACAGCCATATGCCACAAAGGTGTATTGCCAGTCCTACTTACCTGCTGCATCCATGTCCTGGTGAAGTAATCTGTCAGGCGACGGAGATGGTTGCAGTTGTAGGTGAGGTTTATTAAATTGAGGCACACACACACACACACACATATTCTTTCAAAGTAAGCAATTCAAAGAATCCTACTTCAATTCAATCCTTCAATCCTTCTTCAAAATATCTTTAAAGAACAAAAATAAAGTTGAAGACAAGCACACAATGACTTTTTATGACTAGAACTTTGTGATCCATTTGTTTTTCATTTCTACTCTTATTTGCTCTGCCTTTAACTTTTTTTCTGTGCCACAGTTTCACATAATAAAAGCCACATGTACAAAAAATGTTTAAAAATACAAAAAAAAAAAAAAAATAATACACCATATTTGCATGATACATTATTTTAATTCTATGTTCTACATTTTCAGGCTCTCAGGAAAAGCCTTGTGTCCTTTGTTAGGTAAGGTTACATGAAATGATGCATGAAACACAATAAATGCCGCATTTATGCCACAGCAAATGCCTCTTCTAAAACACAGGGCATTGCCCAAAGCTCTAAATTACCTTTCAAAAGCTCCTAATAAAAATATATATCTTTTAGACCCTACATAAATAACAGCTACTCTGTTGTTTTCTTTCTTTCTTTTTTTAATTAGGATTTTAGCAGGCTGACCTAAAAGACAAAAACACTCAGGTTTCTGGAGGCTTTGCTTACAGTATTTTCCAAGAGTACAGGAAAATGCTGTTCAGTCAGATACCCACACAGGATGTGCTCCTTAATGCATATAACCCATATAAACTACTCTTATGCCCACTGTGTTAAGAGTTTGAAAATGTGTCCTCAGTATTGAGAAATGCATGTTAGCAATCGTAAAAACTCCAATATACAGAACAAACTAACAGAGCAGAAAGACACAACAGGTGGTGAACTGGGACATGTTTCCAAATCTTAATGTCATATTTACACAAGAACTTTGGATTTGAATGGATATGGATATGGACAAATGTTTGTGGACATATGACATTCATAGCCATATGTGGGCCGTCTGTAAACTGTTGCCATAAAGTTATAAGAACACAATTGTCTAGAATGTCTTTGTATGCAGTAGAATTAAGATTTCCCTTAATGAGGACCATAAAGATATGGGTTGCAAAGGTTGGAGAGGAAAAACTTGAGTGGCCTGACCTCAATTCCACTGAATAATTTTGGGATTCATTGGAATGCCAACTGTGTGCCAGGCCTCCTAACTTGATATCAGTGCCTTCCCAGAACTGTGGAGGCTGATATAACAGCAATGGAGCAACTGCCTCCCTGTTAATGCCTGTGGTTTTGGAATGGGCCAACCCATTCTCACTCCTAATGTGTCAAATATTGAAGCTTGGGCAGAAGAAGCGCCTTGTAAAAACTATTACTGGCTTTGTGGATGAACCTTATGGTTCGAAGGCCTGACACAAAGAGATGAATGAATAACCAAAGCACAGTCCATAATAAAGAATAAGACTCTCAAATTGGGGAATTCCACCCCACCCTCTTTAACTAGTATAGATAAGGGAGTATGCACCTTCTGTCTTATTCATTAAACTTGCATCCATAACAAAAACTCTTTTAAGGAACTCATTTCTTGCTACCTCACAGTCCATAATAAAGAATAAGACATTTGTGATTTTCTATTTGTGTTGTTCTTTAGTGTTAGCCCTCTGAATAGGCTCATAATACTTTAATTATGATATTTATCAGGAAGCAGCAGTTTATTACCTGTTTGTGGAAGTCCCTTCATTAACATTATTTTTGATATGTGATCATGGTGGCAGATCAAAACATGTCCCCAAAACAGTTTTGTGGAAATTGTGTTTGTTAAAGCAGCTTAGTGGAGAAGCAGAATTTTATTGTTGCAGCATTGATATTACAGGCACTGACACCAGTTGGAGCCATTAATAATACATTCGAGTAAAGGTTTGAAACCTTGCATGATTTTTTTGACACACACATACACACACACACACACACACACACTTTCAAAGTGAGGAATTCAAACCCTCTTTAACCAATATAGATAAAGGAGTATGCAACGTCTGTCTTATCCATTAAACTTGCATCCTTAACAAAAACTCTTAAGGAAGACGTTTCTTGCTACCTCACAGTCCATGAAAAAGAATAAGACTTTTGTGATTTTCTAGACAAAGCCTTATGCAAAATGTGAAATTTTTCTGATGTTTTTTATTTTGTGCATTTTGATACAAGTTGAAATACTGTCCCGCTGTTTTAAAATATTGTGCTTCGGTATTTATCTCATGCGTAATCGTGACTTTTCAGCACACTTGTGAAGAAGCCTGTCAGGATCTGGTTACCCACAGAATCATTAGCATCTGACTGGACACGCTTCTATTGTCCAGTGCTTCATCTCAATAGGAAAAGTGCGGGAAAGCTCAAGAGAGCAGAATCATTAATGACGTCAGAATGTTAAACCCCACTGGCCCTTAACTATTTGACATTTAATGAAGCAGACCATATTTTTTCCTGACATGTTGGATCGAAACAACCATGTATTTTGATACATGTTTGATCCATGTATTTTGGTTATAGATTACATTAAGGTCATGTAATTAATAATTAATCATCCATACAGCAGGACCGCTTAATGAAAGTGGCTTACTTTTCTTCATAAAAAACACAACATAACAATTAGAATAATGAGTATACGATTCTCACTTGTCAGAGATTGTGTAATATATTGTAATAACGTGGATAATTCTAGCAACATATTTAGAGGTTTTTCTCCAGATGGTCAGTGACGTCATGTTACAATCCACCACTCAGTGTTTAGTCATCAGTAATGGTCCATTCAGGTCTCTAAAGCTTTTGTACTCCATTGATCTCAGCACAGAGGATGCAGTGTGGGAAACTCAGACGAGCTCTAAACTCACAGTGAAAAAGACATGAAACAAAAGACAATCTGCTACATTTGGACTGCTAGATTACAAACAGCAAACTTTAAGTCACTTCTTATAACTCAAATATACACAACTTCTTAGCTGTACTATATATTGAAACACATCAAATCTTATCAATAACATTGGTAAAACCCTTAAAACTTGTTTCTATATTAAAGCAAGTTTATCCCCAATTTAATTTTATTTTAAAAATTCCCACTATACTAGACTTTGGAAATACTTGCCTTGAACAGTCTATGAACTGTCTATGTCTGCTAATTCTTAGCCTTATATTTGAAATGTATCAAACAATTTCTATAATTCCAGGCTAAACTGATCTCTAATCAAAGCTGACAAGATAATTTGGGCTGTGGCTCCATATGTGTGAACAGTGATGATGAGCATGTGCTCTGTGAATGACACTGATCCCAGCATCAGGCAGCAGATCTGCTCTCTTTACAGGGTCACCACTTTCCCAGATTCACACAGTGTTCTGTGAGTCCACCTCCATCACCCCACCCCTCCACCTGCTCCCCTGAGACATGGACATTGTCCTCTGCTAGAAGACCACAGAGCATGTGG
>CM075022.1:16152658-16189365 GCA_037576675.1 Pangasius sanitwongsei
TCTCTGCCCTATTTATAGGAGCGCATTAGCATTACAAAGGCATGAGTCCCAGGCAGGATTAGGTTTCCCACACTCAGAGGCCAGTGGGTGAGGCGTCTTCGACAATAGAAGAGGCATCAATTATTCCATGGTTAACCGGCCTCATGGCCCCCACAGAGGGGACGGCCTTCTAGATATCAGTAGCACAGACACAAGACAGGTTGTTAGACTTTTATTACCTGGGAACCTTTGACTGATAAGCCGTCTACAACTGAGGACTGAGAGTCTGATAATTTCCCAAGGGCCACTGGCATAAAGATAAAACATTACACTTCTTATCTGGCTCACACACATTTCTAAATTTAACAGATGTTCAAGATAGGAAGGGCAATAATTATAACCATTATCCTTTTTTTTTAAAAAAAAAAATGTTTGTACTGTATCAGAAATGCAGTTAATCAGAGTTAAATCAGAGTTAAGATTTAATTTGTGTATACATATATTAATCCATAAATTGTTTTGCTGCTTTCTCATACCCACACATAAGCACACTGAGAGGAATGCATTCACAGCAAATGTCAATTAAGCACAATTATCCCATGCCCTGGAAGACGGCACACTTCTATTGTTCTGGGCACCCTCCCTCCACCCGAGAATTTCGGGTAATAAATGGACAGACAGTGTGGGAAAGTCAGGAAGGATCCTGCTCACACGTCCTCCAGTCAATAGAGCTGCTCCCCTCCTCGTCTCCCCAAACCCCCACCCCCACCCCTCATGCACACACTTTGAACCTACTGCTCAGCCTGGAGGTGGCGCGGGTTTGTGGGACGCGTGCAGGTTCTCATCGAACTTCTCCCACATCACCTTTTCCCTCCATTCCCGCACTCTTCCTTTCCCCCGCTCTTTCACTACATTGACATGTGCTTAAACATCTGCATTACAGGCACTTCATAGTGAGGATTTGAACATGAACTTCTTTTCATCCTGAAAGTTTTCATCATGATAAAAGTCTTAACCATGTCATCTGGTATTAAGTAATTTTATTCACAATATTAGTTCCATTTATTATTAATTTGCAAAAAACAGTTCCTAATTTTTAGTTATTTGACATCAAAAAGTGAAAATCCTAACTGGATAGGTAGCATAAGGTTGTAAAATTAGATACTTGACATTGTTAGTGTTCAAACAACCATGCAGATGTCTATAAACACCATATGCTCTGTGGTGGTTTTGGAGGGAAATTTCTATCCACTTCATTTACTGGCTAATTTTCTCCCCTCAAGCTACAAATTTCTCAACAATGACTCATGATGACGGACGACGCCACTAAAAGAATGTGGACCTTCTTTCCATTAAAAAAAAAGCCCATAATACGCCACATATCCAGGCATATATTGTCTCTATGGCTGTGCGCCCAGCTGCCCAAGTATCTAAAGTTTGGCCAAAGCAGCACTCTCCAGCAAGGAATGTGTGAGAGCTTCGACCTGTGTGTGTTTCCCACACTTTGGCTCCATTCAGCAACCGGCTCCACCCTGCCTCCACTGATCCAGTGTGCTCCATTATGCCTCAGCCTGAATAGACCATCTGGACTACTGCTTACACACACAAAGCCTCCTGCTCTCCCACACACACCTTAGAAAGGGAGGGCTACAGGTAGACCTCTTGTTGACAGATCTCATCAAGGTGCAGGAACCCATAACCGCACACATACACACACACACACACACACACACACACACACACACACACACACCTGAAGCAATGTATACAGCCAAGCACTGTGCACCTGCCTATGCAAATGGTTACTATTTACCTTAATTCTGTCATGACACAAAATGCCAATTCACCTGTTGAACGTTAACATGGAATGAGTTGTAAACGTTAGTTCTATAAAAAAGTTCAAGCATGAGACCCTCTATTTTTGGAGAGTCGGCTTTTTTTTTTTTTTTTTTTTTTAAAGATTTTCTTTCAAAGTGTTTCCCATTTCCCTCTCTTTTTGTTTAATGACCACAAACACACCATCAACTGCCGCCACTTTCCTAATGGGGCAGAAGGTATATGACAATGCCACAGTTTTGCGCTCCAAGTGGCTTTTCATGGTTAGCCTGAATGCCAGGTCATGTGACACTGGAATGCCATTGAGTGTTTCCTCCCATCAAGGCCGAAATTCCACCATGATGAGGGGAGGTCAGGGCTTTCCCAGCTAACATGCTGAGGAGCACGCTCAGCATCTGCCTCTCTCACTCTCTGCGTGGGGGTGAGAGTGTGTCAGGCAAGGGGCATACCGTCAAAGCCTGGTTTTGGAAGGAGGCACCCACGTATTGTGCCTTTACAAGTTACTTTTGGCGGGAGCTGGAAGTGAGTGTGGGAAAGGATTTGGGGTTAAGCCCTCCATAACAACCCACACCACCCACACATACAGATGATTCAAAGCAAGAGTGCTGTTAAATGGAGTGATGCAATAACACAGTTATGCGCTTCAGCAGGTGCTCCTGTTATATTCGTTTTCCAGTACCGAAACATATTGTGATTATAATGCTTGTCATAGTTTGCAACCTTGAAATATTCATACGACTTTGAACAAACGAGGGTGATGTGGATGGATTTTGTTAGACTGCATGAAAATAAAGTTGTAAAAAAAATTTAACCCTGTTATTAAAATTTAAACTTAAATTTCACAATATTTCTTACAAATTCAGTCATGCATATTGTACAAAATTCTTTCCATTTTAGTTGATGGAAATGAGTGGATCATTAGTTGTTTTTGTTGTAGGCTTGGTTAAAAGTTGAGTATATAACTTTCATTAATCTGATGTTAGTTTAATATATCACTCTATACACTTTGTACATATACAGTAAGGTACAAAATAGTAAAAGTAGGCCTAAGTAAATTTTTTAAAGCATGGTAAAGCCAACACGCACTCTTTACTCTTTCACTAAGTTGACATGTGCTCAAACATCTGCACTTCACATCTTTTACACTTTGGTTTATAATGTGTTCTATTGTTAGTGGATTAACGTTTGAGAGTATACGGTGAGATGACATGGTGGATTTTTAAAAATAGAGATTTAATAGTGACAGTCTATTTTAATATGTAAACTCCAGTCTATTTGAGGTTGATGCAGGCTAATGGTATATCCATGTTGCAGTCCAAGTATTTCTTTATGCATGATTCCAAGCTTGAAGTGAAGTATAATATTATTAATTATCTTCATGTTTAGGTTCATGTGACCAATTCAATTGATTTCTGTGTCTCAGCCATCTTAAAATGCAATAATTGCCATGAGTATTCCAAGCATTTCATGGCCACCAAATAGATCCTGAAAAGCTTAACTTGTGGATTCAATATATTAATTTTGTGGCTATACCTTATTAATAACCACCTCTGCAGCAGCTCCGCAGAGAGCCTATATGCTAGTTATGGCTAAAACAGACATGACTGACTGAAAATGTAGGAGTAATTCATGCCATATGAATGTTATTCGCAAAGACACTGGCTATGTCCGTATTTCCATAGTGTTAAAACTGTATGGTCATTGTAATTACACGTGGATAACAGCTACAGGTTCATTTTAAATACCAGACTGTGCTTAAAACCAGAAGGATCCCTTTTTCTTCTTCATGATAAGTACAAGTATGGGTATAAAATAATGACTTATTTAAAGCAAGATATTTTGGTCAAGTAAATCAATTTTCAGATTTTATTTTATTTTTTAAAAAAATATAAATTGCATCTATAACATGTCTTCTCTTAAACTGTAGTAATAAAAATTCATTTTTATCCACTTGTGACTACTGCATTATCAGAAACTTAGCATCTTTGAAGAAGGCACAATCGCATCATGTCATATATCCCTGGAAAGCTTGGTTCCTGATATATATATATATATATGTCAAATTACATCATCATTATATACACATTAAACAACACTCTATTTTTAATTTTTTCCCCTTCAAATGTATTTTTTTTAATAATCCAGAATAAAAAATTCTCTATTTTCTAGCTGACCTGCAGTCATGAAGTTCTACATTTCATTCGTTCATTCGCTACCGCTAATTAGAAGGATATTAATGATGAATTTCCCAAAATGTTGATTGTTATTGGAGTTGTTAGATTTTATACTGAAAATTGGCCTAAAATCATTTTTATAATATAGCATTTTACAACATTTTCTTCATTAAATGATCAATTCCAACAAAAAATTCTGTAAAAAGTCTTTCTCTTGACAGCATCTTCACAGTGAAATAGATATTTTATTTCTAATAACATCAAAAGACTAGATATTTGGTTTTAGCTCAACCAACAGGACAAAGATTGATTGTTATATTTAATGTTTTTAAATTTAATGACCAATTCATGAGCAGTGTCTTGCTTTAACAGTGCACTAATCAGTATCCAATACTAAACCTCTCGACGAAATTATTTATTATAATAATACTACAGATATTCTTACTCATATTAAGTAATAAACGTGTTTTTATGAATGTGCTAAACACATTTCAGATGGACTTTCCCGCCGTTTCTGAGGTACTCTTATAGCCTCTGTTTTGACGTTTTTGTCTAACAAGGCACGCGCGCCGGAGATCTGACCAATTAAAAACGAGCTCACAGTCACCACGGCGTCTCTGATTGGATCCCGTGACAGCATGACAGCACGAGCGTAAACACAGAAGGCGCGCGAAAACCGCTTGTATAAAAGTGAGGAGGAAGTTTTGGCACGTGAATGAAGCGCACGCGACTGACAGGCAACGCTAAAGAGGTGACGAAGTGATGGCTCCTAGCACGCGCACGCCGACTCAGGAGAAAAACGAGAAACCCAGAGTGAGTATTTCAGTAATGCATTAAGCTTGTTCAGCAATTTAGCGTGTTTATTCAGAAATATCATATAATATATAATATGATGTAATAATTACTCAGTGCTCAGAATAGGAACTTGCACGTGCTCGTTCACTAACGTGTCATGTCTGGTGTTTTGAACAGGTAAGGAAGCCAGCGGTGGAGAAAATGCGCAGAGATCGCATCAACACAGGGATCGAGCGCCTGAAACTGCTGCTTAAGGACGAACTGAATCCCAGATCCAAGCTGGAAAAAGCGGACATTTTAGAAACGGCGGTTGCTTACTTAAAACAATGCAAGGCGGTGGCACGCGCATCTCCGCAGCAGTGCTACGCTGACGGCTTCGCGCGCTGCTTGGAAGAGACCGCGCGCTTCCTCACGGTGCATAACCGAGTCGAAACGGGCAGACACATCATGATGAACAGTCTGGGTCATGCCATACATCCCAAAGCGACCGGAAGTATCAGCATGAGTCTGAATGATGTCAAAAGTAGCCCTGAATGCACGGGAGCAGTTTGGAGACCGTGGTGATTCCCATCAATAACAAAAACAAGACACTTATTCAGCCATGCTCATGGTGTTCTTATTGCATAGAGTATCACTGTGTTAATGCAAACAGCAGCTGTTTTAGTGCACAGAACTTCACGTGTGAAGATAATAGTTCTTTACAAATTGTAAAATAATAATAATAATAATAATAATAATAATAATAATAATAATAATAATAATAATGGCTTAGTGCTCAGCACTGTTACCTCGCACCTCCGGGTTTGCGGTTTGGATTCCCGCCTCAGCCCTGTGTGTGCAGAGCTTGTGAGTTTGCCCCTATGCTTCAGGGGTTTCCTCCGGGTACTCCGGTTTCCTCCCCCAGTCCAAAGACATGCGTTGTAGGCTGATTGATTGGCTTTTCCAAATTGTCCGTAGGGTGTGAATGAGTGTGTGCGATTGTGCCCTGCGTTGGATTGGCACCCCATCCTGGGTGTCACCCACCTTGTGTTCTGAGTCCCCTGGGATAGGCTCCATGCTCCCCAGTGGCCCCGTGTAGGAAAAGTGGTGCAGAGAATGGATGGATAATAATAATAATAATAATAATAATAATAATAATAATAATAATAATAAGCCATGCCTAGAAGGGGGAAGGTGTGGATGAGTCTAAGGGCTCTGAGTAGACACTAGGCCCAAAAATGGTCCAGGAAAATAGCAACTGTGTGGTATGGGAAGCCCAAAATTCCTGTCATGTGTTTGTATTCCTGTGAATATTGTCTACAGAGACTTTGATTAATATTGTTATTATTATTACATGTATTTGATCTATCATATTGATAGAATGGTCAAAGTATGTCTGTAACAAGGCAATAAAAAGTAACCTGGATGTTAATGTTTGTTTTGGTGTCTTGATTTATGTGTATCTACCTGTGAACCATTAGGGATGATCAGATGTCATATTTTCCAATCTGATCTAATCCACTGATGTATTTTATGACTTTAATACATGTAATGTGGACTCATACACCACAGATCTTGCACATGAGCACAGGATATATGTCACCGTAATGCCTTGGATCATATTATACTGTGTAACGTCCTATTATTATTATTATTATTATTAATTATCTCTACATTTATTTGTATGGTAAGACTTTTCATAACTTCATCTTCAGTAACTGCTTTATCCTGGACAGGGTAGTGGTGGATCCTGGGAGCACTGGGCGCAAGGTGGGATGCAATGTGCACACACACACTTATTTACACCTGTAAGCAATAAAGTGTACCTCTCACATTTTTCAAGGAAGTGAGAGGAAACTGGAGAACATAGAGGAAACCCACATGGACATGAGTAGAACATTCAGCACAGACAGTAACCCAAGCTCAGGATCGAACCAGGGACACTGGAGATGTGAGGTGGCAATGCTACCTACTGCACCACCACGTTGCCCTATACTAATCGAAGCATTACCTCTACATTTATTCACATAGTAAGACTTAGATTGGTGGCCAGTAAACACTAATATACTCTTCTCTTATCACACATTCCTTTTAATCTGTCAGTAATAAATCAATTCTCATCAAACAAATCTAACAGTGGAATAACACTGTCCGAGTGCCATCCTGTAAGCACAGTAAAAACGTTCATCCTGATGTGTATGCATTGTATTGACATGCATCTGTGTGCCATATTCACTATGGTCTCATTTTGCAAATTCATTCACATTTCTTCATAAGGGACAGGAATGTGATTCATTACAGCTTTATAAGTATTAGCTACATCAACATTGCTCAGCTGAATCCAGACATAATACCAGGGCTGTCATACTGGCTATAGTATATTGAGTGAAACAGCTAAATAAACTTCACATGACACTGTATTGTCTCTTCCTCAGGACACACATGTATTTTATGAACATTTTGGCCAAACTGATACACTGTTTTTTTTTCTCCCACTGACTGAACAGCTGATCTAATTGCAGACTTTGAAACCTTAAGTATGTGTGAGGGATTCTCTGACAGCACTCGTTCCCAGGTCAGCACATCCCTCACTTTACAATGTGTTAAGAAGTGTGCCTTAGAGCCGCAGTAAAGTGTCCAAGGTGTGTTATGGGCCTGCAGTGTGGACACTTTGAAGTTAGTCATTTAGGGTCTCTTATGGGACTGCCTGCTTTGTTTAGGCCGAGTAAAAGGAAAGAGTGATGAGAAGAGTAAATATCTGTTATTAAATATTATTCAGTTATCAGGTTGCTTCTGTGTATGCTAATAATTGTTGGCGAAGATAACAATTAGTCCTTAATATCCATGTTAAACAAGAAGACATACTATGCTTTGCTAAGCTCTCTTTCAAGAAATCACTTCCAGCCATAAAGGCTAACGGAGTGACATGAAGTGTGTCTGCTAATAAATCCCTTAAAGCTCTAAGAATCAGTGACCATACTGCCGCTTTGATCCAACACTCCAGTAGTAAACTGTGAAGTGTGCCAGACAGACAGGATCAACAGGTTGTAAATTACTAGATAATTCATCTATTCTTCAGTAACTAAAGTAACTGCTTTATCCTGGCCAGGCTGGCTGTGGAATTCACCCTGGATGGGACACCAGTCCATCACAGGTCACCATACACACATACATTCACACTTCGAAGCTATTTAATATAGCTAATTTACCTACCAGCATGATTTCTGGAGGTGGGAGGTAACTGGAGAACCTGGAGGAAACCCACAGGGACAGAGACAGTATAACCCAGGATCAGGGCTGAACCATGACCATAGTGTTGGCTGCTCTAAAGTGCCCCTAGATGTGAATGTTTGTGTATGGTATCCTGTGATGGACTGGCATCCCATCTAGAGTGTATTCCTGCTTCAGCCCCAGTGTTCCCAGGATGCAACTCTGACCAGGATAAAGCGGCTACTGAGAGAGAGTGAGTTAAGCTTCCAATAAACAGGGTTTCATGCTATCTCACGGCATCATGAACGAATAGCCCACATGGCAAGACCCTTTTCCAGAAATTCTGTAACACTGTTCATCTGACTATCAGCATGTTTCACAAAAAGAAAGAGCTGTTAGACCTCAGAAACCCACACCGTGGTGTTAAATTATAACTGCAGTGTAACAGGTCTGATTCGATTTGATTCATTGTGTATCAAGTATTTTACATTTTCCTCCTCAACCTTCTTCTTAAATTTACTTTTGCAAATGCTGAATAAAAAAGTACTTGAACTCGCAGTGTTCTTGTGAATATTTGTTATTGATGAAGCAATGATAACTGACAAAGCCCACTAGATGTCAGCATCTCCAAGTGTAGCAATAATAAAGCGCTTGATAGCAGTTTGCGGTCATATAAATGAGGGATGTCAGAGACACAGTACTGTTTAACTATACCTTTATTGAGTCACAGCTCCAGAGTCCCTTGTTTCACTACCAGCATTACATATCGTGTTGTGATTTAATAACAAAAATTTTCACTAAAGATGAACAGGAAGTTAAATTAAAATTCATAACTGCTGGAGACCCCATTACTGTCAGTCAAGTTAAGGTCAAACTGCTACAAGCTCAGAGCCAATTTCCTCATATCCACCTGTTTGACCATTATAGCACTAAGCAGCATCATAATATTATGTTTTAACTAGGTATTAATAAGCTTTTTGTATTTATTTAATCAATTACAGCATCTAAATCAAGCTTAGATTCAGACAAAAAGTAGCCCATTTCAGGGTGACATATATTGATGGCTGTGGTAAACTCCCAGGTGAGGATTATTTTAAAGACAGGTAAGCAAAAAACACACTTCACATAAGATTCCATATTGAAACAACAACAGAAAAAATTAAACCGGATGACAGTAACAGAAATTATCAGTGCAATTCTGATCCTTTAATCTATCTATCACTATTAAAACTTTAATAGTTTCAGTATCATCAGTATCGTCTGATGATATGTGTGTGTGGGCTGGGAAACCACTAGAGGCAGCTTTCATGCAGTTCTCCTAACTGTGTTCACATATTTAAGGGCTGTTTCAGTAGTTTTGCATGTTTAGTCCAGAACAGCATCACAAGGGGACACCGTTCCATCAAGCCACTGTTGTGGAAACCAAGAAGCATACAACTTTAAAAGGCCAGTCGTCATTAGCGTAGTTTGTTGATAAGCACGATTTTGTGGATGGAACAGTGAAGTTCTCAGCCCATGTAGGCGTATTTCCAGTCTCTGAGTGGAACGTGGGTCTCCTTTACAACCTGCGGTGAGGTCCATCTGAGGACATAGTGTGGGCCGCCGGGCTTGTCGTTGGTACCTGAGTGGATAGAAAAATAATAAAGCAAAATTGTTACATATCACAGCTAAGAAAAAACAGGAGGAGGCAGGGATGAATACTTATGCAAGCCGTTGTACATTTGTTCTGGTTTGTTAAATTGTAGGTAACGTTACTGATGAAATAAAAAGTGACTTTACTTGAATGCAAGTTAAAAAAAAAAGGGCTTTCCAAAATATACCAATTTAATAAAAATGTGCATAGTGTAATACATACAATTAACATGCAAAATTATGTAAAGACAGCACTGTGATATAAAACTGTTGGCTACATTGCTCACCCACACTGGGTCTTAATACATTGGATACATGACTTTAAACATTCACCTGATGCTCTGGCGCCTCCAAATGGTTGTTGGGCCACAACTGAGCCTGTTGATTTGTCATTAACGTAGTAATTTCCTGCTGCGTTTCTCAGTGCTTTTGCTGCCTCGTCTAAAACAGCCCTGAAACAAGTATTTCCAGACAGCAGTAAATTTACCAATTCCCACAAACATGAAAATTAGCAAGGGCAACACCCTGTTAGGGTGTTAAAGTTAAAATAACTTGTCAACTATTGTGGGTAATAATTCTTAAAAGGATGTGATACTTACTTATCCTGGGCAAAGACAGCCCCTGTTAGTGCATACGGAGATGTGTTATCAATCAACTCCAGCACTTTCTTGTAGTCGTTCTCAGGATAGACATAGACAGTCAGAATTGGTCCAAAGATCTCCTAAGAAGGAATAAAAAATTTGTTCTCAGTGATACATTTCAAATTTCATGTTCTGTTTTAAATATTCAATAATGGATTATTTATGTATTCTAAATTTATGTAGGCTAAAGGATTCTACTTTATCTGTTGCATGTTCATCACCTTGCTGAATTTACTTTAGAGGAAGGTTCTCTTTCCACAGAAAATAATAAAATAATCACTAAATGTCAAATTGGTGAAATTTGTGATAAATGCCAAGCGTTCGTAAATACAAGGCATGTTCACAGCACAGCTGATTTACACTGAGTGACACCCACAAAACTCCATAAATGGCAAAGCCCACAGAGCTAAACCAACAAAATGACAACTAAATGGTTTAAGAGTGCCTCCTAAACCTGGTGTGAGCTAAATCTTCCAGTAACGCAGCTCAGCCACTGCAAAGCATCAGCTACAAACACATTAACTCTCACTCCTTTTGAAAGAAAGCATTTCTTTGGCCTAATTCAATATCGTGTCCAATTTGTCTTAATTTACGGATTTGTTACGGATTGCTTTCTTTCAAGTCATTAATATGAAACAACTGGCTCATAATCCAATTATACGATGTGAAGCGTATTATTTGAGGCTTACATTTTATGTAATTTTATGCAAACATATTCGCTATAGTAAGATACAAATGTTTTTCCTAACTAACTGGATTTTCATGAACACTACATTACTTGTATAAATGCTCTTCAAAACAAAACACTTTTTCGTGTCCAGCTTGATAAATGAGGCCCAATGATATCTTGTCTTTATAGCAGATTTTGTTGTAGCTCTACAGATTTGAGAAAGAATGAGCTGAGATTTTCATCTTGTTAAGTTAAGCATATAATGCAGCTCAGCGGGAGAGACTGGCTTATACAAACAAACCAAAGTCCATGCACACACCGGTCTGATCCTGTTTGTGTGTGCATCGCTAACCTCTCAAACTCTGCTTTCTGGATACTTCCATCAAGAAAGATATCCAAATAAAGCGTGATGTGTTATAATCAATGTCATTACTTTGGCACATTATGAGAATAACCATGAGATAAATACCTCATTCATTATTTTATCCTGAGGGTCTTTGCTTTCAATAATCGTGGGCTCCACATAGTATCCTTTTTTGTCGTCACATTTTCCTCCAGCAATCACAGTAAGGTTGGGAGATGACTGGGCATATTCGAGCCAGCCTTTGATCCTGCTAAAGGACTTACAGAAGAGAAAGAACTTGGAAAGTAATTTGTAGAAACAGAGCTATTAGCTCTGATATATTAGCATTACCAGTAGTAAGTTCATTCTTACCTTGTCATCAATAACTGCTGAGAAAAATGTGCTAAAATCTTCGACAGGCTGTGAAGATAAACAAGTCCATTTATAATTTGTAATCTACTTACTATGTTGTGATCGACACAATAAATAATAATAATAATCATAATAAAAATCTAGGTCTGAAGTGAATATTTATAGCTGAGAACAGAAGCGATTCTACTTACGTCTCCCACTTTGATCTGTTTGTGCACAGCCAGGAGCTCTTGTTTAATCTGAGGCCAGAGCGAGTCTGAGACATACATTCTGGAACAAGCTGAACATTTCTGCCCTCCGTACTCGAATGCTGAGCGAATGGTGCCAGTCACCACACTGCCAATGTCTGCTGACTTGTGCACAAAATGGAAGTTCTTGCCACCACATTCTGGATCGAACAAAATAAAAACGGTATGTTTAGACCAAAACTTAGCTGCACAGATGTGGAGAGTCTTCAGAAAGTGTTAACTCAGTACAGGCTGCTGCTTCTTTCGGTTGCTCCCGTTAGGGGTCACCACAGCGGATCACTGGGCCGCATATTTGATTCGGCACAGTTTTTACACCGGATGCCCTTCCTGACGCAGCACTCCCCAGTTTTTTTATCTGGGCTGGGGACTGGCACTGGGAGTGCACTGTCATGTGCAAGCCCAGTGGCTGGGGCTGGTTCCCTGGCCGGGAAGCAAACCCTGGCCGCGGCGGTTGTTAACTCACTATAGGGACGTGCTCGAATTCTTTTCCATACACATTGTCTTTTTTTGCCACATGTCTTGGTTGATCAGAAGGCATTGATTCATTTTTTTATAATAGCGGCTCTGACAATAGTGCCGGCTGTGATTCGAATCAAGGTTTATATTAAGGTGCTCGTTCTAATACAGCATTTATTGAAGGAGTCTCCAGTGTCAGCACTTTGTAATAGTCAATAATGGGAAAGTCTTCAGGACAGAGGACTTTCTGGTTTATCTCTAACACAACAAGCTGACTTTTATTGTCTTATTAACTGTAAAAAGAGAGGTGGGTAAGTGAATGTCTGTTTGTAGCTGCTATAATGTAAGTGATAACTTGAACAAACTTGAAATGTTTACACAACTTTTAGGTGAAATCAAACATATTAAAAAGAACCTGGAAATCGTTTGGAAAGGTGTGTTTGTAAATACTGTAGTAAAGTCACTGACCTCCAGCAACACGAGGGAAATTTCTGTAGATGTCCAGATTCTGTGCCACTTGTTTCCACAAGCGCTTAAATGTTCTGGAGAAAAGAAAAACACAAAGCCATAGTATGTTAAACTTACTACACACACATATATATATATATAAATATAAAGGCGTTTTCCATGTTCTCTAACTCCATTACTGTAAACTTAAAATACTACTCCACCCCATCTTCACAAACTTAAAAAAAAAAAATCTCAGTTCCATCCATGCCTTTACATGGAAGTTAACTGTTGCTGAATGCTGACATCCTGAAATCCTGACATTAAAGCAATTTGTAAGGGGGAGAAAAAAAAGAGCGCCATACGGGACACTGCCGGTGAAGTTGATTCCAGCCAAATGCTCAGAAGAAGTGACAGTGTCGCCAAAAACTGGGCCATCGGCTGGAACGAATTGGATGATGTTGGGAGGCAATCCGGACTGGCGCAGAATCTTATAGACTGCATAGCTGGCAGACATAGCCGTGTCACTGGGTTTCCACAGCACCACGTTACCCTGACCAAGCACACAACAACTTCTAATTAATTAAGCAACAATCAAGTAAACAATACAATAGAGCTTTGACTTACGGGTTTAATATTTAACCAGAGGAAGCCAATTTTCTGCTTAATTTTTTAATGCAATGAGCTCACCATTATAGCTGGCGTGCCAGCCAAGTTTCCACCAATGGCAGTGAAATTGAAAGGAGCCACAGCAGCTACGAAGCCCTACAAAATGAATAAAGCACAAAAGATCAAACAGACAGTACTGTGTCAATATTGCCCAACATGCCCACATGAACTCAAAGGCTTTAATGCTGGCTTTTTGCCTCTAAACCTACCAGTCTTTACTGCAGATGTATTCAACTATAATATGTACAGAAATCTTCTTGCTTACAAAAGTCTGGATAAGCAACTGCCATGGCTGAATGGTGACAACAGTTACCTTTTAATGCTTGACAACAAATGATTAGTTCATGAAGACAATTTGAAGTGGTTATGTTTTGTTTCACGCTGGCACTTCACATTAACATTTTTGACTAGCACCACAAACTCTGAACAAATGAGACACGTTCGTTTTTGTCTCATCTGCATCTCAAGTGCATATTTCCGTCCACTTGTTTTTTTTCACACTCTACAGAGCAGGGCGGTTAAATAAAGCGAAAAATCTATTAAAGTCTGGGAAAAATCCCCTTTCTGTGGTACAGCCTTTCACCCTGTAGCCAACCATTGGTCTGATGAGCTGCCTTCAGCTAAATAATTTACACAATATGCTTGGATAAGCCACAGCAGAGGACAGAGTTCAATCATATTTAGAAAATTGGAGTCGCTGAACTACATCTGTTTTTTTTTTTTTTATGTTTATTGGCTCTGCTATTTTTTCCATGTATTTTGCTGGGTCTGAATCTGGACTGTGGTCCACCTGGTGACAACCCCTGCTTTAGTGCGATTATTTATTTGATCATTTTATCTTTTCCATGTATACACAAATTTTTCCCCACTCATTTAAAAACACGAACGATTTTGCAAAGTCATATTCTATAAACACACCATTTTAAGATACTTGTGCATACTGTACTTCTTGTCTGTTTGTGTGTAAACTTAATATTGATTTAGGTACTTCCGAGAGAGAAGCCCACCTCAAGTCCACGGTACAGCATGGTGTTGGTGCTGCCATCACTGTTCAGAGGCTGCTGCTGCTCCAGCTCTACTGCGTGCTTGGCGTTGAACCGGAAGAAGTCAATGAGCTCGGCTGCAGCGTCGATCTCAGCTTGCACGATGGTCTTACCCTAAAGCAGCAGAAGATAGCATCACATTTCTACAATGGAGGTCAGGCTGTAAAAGTGCCACTGTTTATTCACTCTGAGGGATGAAGCACTACCTGGCCAATCATGGTCTTGGCCAGAACCTCTGCTCTGTTTGGTCCACTGATTACATCAGCAGCCTTGAAGAAGATTTGGGCTCTGTCTGCTACTGGTTTGAGGTCCCATTCTCTCCTCGCTGCCACCGAGGCCAGGATGGCTTTATTCAGGAGTTCCTGTTGTGAAAGGTGTAGTAAATAGTAAACAGACCAGAAATATGCTTGGTGCGATTGCATGGAACTGCTCAAGATTGCAAATTTATTAACACAGCCACTAAAACTACACACCCTTTTTTATTATCCATCATTGCTGGAGTCAGACTGCACAATCCATCCATCCCAATCTGTCCATCCATTCAATCAGACTATCTTTCCAAATCACACATGCATTCACATATCCAAATCTAACTTATGATGGACAGATATTCATTTAGATAGATAGATGGATAGATGGACATTAACTTAGATGACCAGGTATTCATTTAAATCCAAATGCTTTTAAATCCATCCAAATCTATTCTTGCAGTTTTTTCTATATACAGGCACACTGCCCAGCAGTTGGGAGTAAATATCACTTAGGGCAGAACATTATCATTGTGGATTCTCAAATTGCAGCACTTACATATATTTTTTTCAGTGGGTTATATAACATCCATTCAATCCAGGTGCTGGTGTGTAAAATCATTTCCTTACCTTATCAGCGTAACAGAACTTGGCCACTTTGTGTGCATGATTAAACGGCTGGAAACAAGAGAGGTATAATAATATATTATCAGTATTGTGATAACACTGCTGTTAGAACACACACTGCACATAATTTGTTCTTTGGCTATTTCACTGTTTTAATATTGACTTAATTATGTACAGCAAAATTGTTAAATGACCTTGCGTCCAATTGTAATGAACAGTGTCGGCTTTAACGCTAGAGGTTTGTGGAAAAATTGTTATATTGTGTTTTCTCGTATGTACTCACAGATAGCTGGTATCTGATATCTTTGGTCCATATCTGTTCGTCTCCGATCACACATGGAATCTCCTCCGTCTTTCCTTTTAGGTCTTTTAGTGCCTGGCAAAACAGTGCAAGTCTTTGCTTTAAAATGCATGATTTTACAGATTAATTAGGGCTTGTGTGTGCAATATTCACCTTCTCTAGCTCTGCTCTTTCTTTGCTTCCCTCTTTGAATGCCAAGACGGGTTCATTCTTAACCTCCACGGCTGCACAAGGGAAGGTCTTGAACCTGTGGAGCATATTGTTGATTTTGTGTCATGTTTCCAGACTTCTTTTTTTTTTTTTTAAAACGCAGCATGATTTTTAGCGCCAGAGAAGAGAAACTAAGGCTCATAAGTGGTACAGCAGAAATGTCGCAAGATTGTGAGTCTAGCAAAACTGGCCATACTCTCTGGCTGGGAGGGTTGGTGTTACCGTCTCTGTTGTCAATCACAGCGACATGTGCGAGCTCATGTATATGGAAGACGGCAGATAGCGTTCTCCTCTGGGAGTGTGACAGTGCCCTGTGACACATGAGCAGCAGTTCAAATAGAGACGGTGGCTGGCTTCACGTGTCGCGGAGGAAGCACATGCTAGTTTTCACCCTCCCTGGTTGGAAGCTGTTGCTTGATAGAGAAGAGCTAGCTAATACTTGGGAATTGACGAATGACCAAATTGTGAAGAACAGACCTAACAAATTTCTGGTCACTTGCACAAAACTTTACCTGCTGAGCCACCACTGCCCTTTTCAGTTCACTATTACACAAAAAGTGAAGTGAATAAACTACAAACAGCAAAGGACCAAATACTACTACCTAATACTATTAACTTAGCAAACGTTCAATCACTACAAGTTGGCTAGCTAGCTATCTAACGCTAACCACTAACTACCCACAGCATGCATTTTAGAAAAAAATATATATGTAATTTGTCTAATCACTAGATTATCTGTACAGAAAAGGCTCATCTTACACCCACAGCTGGATGTCACTGACATGAGCCGCGTGAAGCCAGTTACTGAGACAGTCCAGATGTGGCCACACCCCCTGGATAAAAGTTCTCAGCAAACTGACTTATTGCTTTTAAGTAACATGAATTATGCAC
This sequence comes from Pangasius sanitwongsei, assembly GCA_037576675.1. Classification (NCBI taxonomy): domain Eukaryota; kingdom Metazoa; phylum Chordata; class Actinopteri; order Siluriformes; family Pangasiidae; genus Pangasius; species Pangasius sanitwongsei. The sequence goes on from CM075022.1 coordinate 16,169,430, forward strand.
GTGCACTTGAAACACTTGAGTGTGAACAGACTGAAGGAGGCAACTTTGTTTCTCGCCATTTCCATGACCTCACTGATCTTCTGTAGTGGCGCAGGACCATGAAGCCAATAGTCTACAGTAACGTAAAAGCTTGGCACAACAAAAAGTTCGGATTTTCTGCTGTAAAAAAAAAAAAAAAAAAAGTTTTTGGAGGTTTTTACATTTTGATATTATGCAATATGGCAGAGGCGCGTGACAGGCTAATAACGAGGCTAATAATGATAAGCGCGGCTTTGCAGAACTCTACCAGAGATAATACAAGAAATATGTTATTATTATTTTTTAATATTCGCACTTTAATTTTCACACTGTTGACACGGGTTGGCTATAAGGAGTGAAAGTTATCCTTGTGAAATGACATACGCACCCCCTCCAGGACCGACTGAGCGCCGACCGCACGCGCAGCATGTCTCAAAAGGAACCAGAGACGAAGAAACAACTCAGCAAATGTACGTCAAATAAAAAAGGAGACACCTATACGCCTAAATGAGCAAAAATAAACTCATTCAGCAACCTCCATAAAGAATTTTTGACATACAAGTTACAGGATAGCCTGACTGCTAAAGCCAAGACTAGCGGCATTCAAATAGAACCGTACTATTATTGTTTTAAGGGGGGGAGTCACAAAAATAAGGAGATATTTTCTTTGTTATTTGAAGATATATCAATTTTATGATTAATACAAAGCATGTACAGTGGTTGTTTTACATGTTAAATATATATTCAGCTTAATCTTAAAACCTAGTCTTTAAATAAAAAAAATATATCATGTTGTCCCCCCCCGCATATGTTAAATGGAACGCGCCGGAGGGCGAGTCTCTAACCAGCCACTCAGCTTACGAGACGTCTTTTCTTAGCCAATCACATGGCAGCCGTTTCTGACAGGAAAGTTCTATTTATAAAACAGTCACAGCTTGCAACCCGATTTGGTCACTACTTTAGCAAAATAAAGTTATATTTCTGTCGAAATGTACATGATGATATAATTATATGTATAATGTAGTTATTTAAAGATAAGGAGCGTAAGGAACTGCAGAATTTCTTTACACGGAAAAAAGTGCATGTCACGTGACCTCGAGGTCCCCTTCAAAGCATGATCAAATAACCTTCAACAAGTCAACACAATTCAGAAATAAATCTTTTATTATTATTTTTTTTGTTTGTTTAAAACCCCAGCACCAACCACATTTATCATTTGGAAACATCTGTACATCCCTCACACCAGATTGCAAAGGCTTATATATTTAAAACATTAACAAATAACCAGAAATGCTCATTTTCAAATATATATGTGTAATTTTGGACATTACAAAAAAGATGCAGAAAAGGAAATTTGGATGTATGGGCATTTAGACACACTGGAAGACATACTACTGATGAAAATTATGGCTGTGAGTTATTGGAAAAGTGTGTAATGTGGATAATCGATTTCTGTTTAGTATAATTATCCAAATTAGGCTCAGACAGCACTGTATTATATTTTTAATAAACATTGAGATAATGCCGACTTCTTACTTAACATTTGTCTCAAACTGTCACCATCTGATGAAGAGAAATTATACAGACCAAAGGGCATGTTATGCAATACAGTGAAGTAAGGATGGACAATATATTATTTGCATTTTCACAATATTACACTGCAATATCATAGAAGACTGATGAGCAACTGCTCAGTCGATCATTGTTTTAGTTTGTCCTGCAATCACCTTGAAGAACTGAATAATCTTGAATCATGTAATTTGAGGCAATACAGAATTTTGTTCATATCATGAAGCCTTACAGTGAAAACAATGACCCACTGCATCACCCATTAATACATTCGTCATCTGATGTTCAGGAAGGCAATAGTACAAGGAGCAGATTTTTCTTTTGTCAAAGATTAACTTAAAACTGGAAGACTGTCCCTGCAGTCCAATATTGTTTTTAATGCACACTTGCTGACTTCCCATTCAGACTACACGAGTGGCCACTTGCAGCACAAGGGGATGAACGTGTACCAGGGACCAGGTTTATCAGTTGTTAAATGAGTCTCATGCTTAACCAGGTCTACCACATGCTCTGATCTCAGATTGGCTGCACTGTTTTCAGAACCAAATCACAGTTTAAAGGTCCGGTCAGTGATTTTTAAGTAAGGGGACTTGGTAATATTAAGCTTCTTGTCCTACAGTTTTCAGTATAAGATCTGCTCTGAGAAAATGTTTGGTTTATGTGGGCTCTGACCACAGGATAAAAAACAAATTATATGGACCACCAACACCCAACCAATCAAGACATGCAGGCATCTGTACATGTTGCATAATCTTCCCTTCTTACACTATCAATCAGGGGTTCTAATTTATGAAACGTGTGTACATGTGTTTTTTGGAGGACAATTGAAAGATACAATGGAATTGTATTTATTTAGGTTTTCAGCATCAAAATGACTTCCACCAAAATTGCTGATCCCAGTTCAATATTTATGTTCGCTGTTATTTTAACTAATTACAACTAAACAGATCAGCGGATTATCTGCCCAGTGTTCATTAAACATCTGATGCTGAATGTGAGTGCATACCCCCTGAGTTGCCATTTCAGATTTCAGGGCCAGAAAAATGTCAGATCTGTTGCATGTCAGTGTGGCAAATCAGTTTTTCTAAGGTATGTTTAAAATGATATGATTGCTTTTAGTCTATAGCACTTTTAAATTGAACAAACTGCACTTTTAAACAAGAGACTACATTAGTACTCTACTGAATGGTATTGTTCATTTTAAAGTTTTTTTTTTTTCTTTCAGTTGTGAAGTTTTTTTTCTTGCAGTAGCGTATTGACATTCTGTCAAAGAGATTACACAGATTTGAAATATCAATTCTATAAAAAGAAAGATAAAAAAGTGTAATTCCAGTAAGAGCTCATAAAAATTTAAAATGCATGAAGCTTTAATTTATGGTCAACGAACAGAGAAGAGACTCCTTTGGCTTGGGATAGATGGGCTTAGTATAACTCATAAATCATTGCTTTTCTGCCCCCTGTGCTCTTATTGCTCTTAAGGGAGCTCAAGTACTTCTTTTGGCTCACATGTAATTCAAAAACTGCTCACAAAACAGTCTCTGATGAAGCACGTTATACCCCTGGTCTATTTCATTTTAGCTAGCTAACTAGAGTTCTTCCTAGTCAGTGTGCTTATCAGCTAGCAGTTATAAGTGAATGAAATAACATCAGCTATCTCATATGAATGGAGTAGATGGCTACATAAAATCCAATTTGACTTCTGCAAATCAAGTATGATATTTTTCAAGAAAATCAAGTATGTATCATTCCACTCAACATTTATAGTCAGCTTCTGGGTAACCTTTGCTTAATAACTCATAGGCATGTGGTGAGGGGAAGTCGATAAGGGTGTGTTAAAAACAGTACTGGAATGCATAATATTGCACATTGAAGCTGTTTATAGATGATGTGTCTACATGAATATAATGTATATTCAGAGATTGAGGTATCAGGATTTCAAACGATAAGAGTAATAGTGAACGTGGCACACAAAATGATGCAAAGACGTTTCCTAGAAAGAAAAAAAAAAAACCCCAAGGTGTTTCAGGCCATATCTTTACTGCTATTTCAGTAAAGCTCCAGTGTCTACATGACAGAATTTCAACTGAATCAGCACATTCTTATAACTTACAAGCGACTTACGAGGTGAAACAGCAAGGTTGTTAAGGGTCTTGCTCAAGAACCCATCAGTGGCAACCCTGGGATGTGAACTCACAGCCTTCTGGTCACAAGCACAAAACCTTAAAACCTAACACTCTGATACCACTATAACATGCACTTAAAGGAGCAGTTTGTGATTTATTACACCTTCTGGTGCCTGTGAGATGAACTGGAGTTGGAGTAAAAACTGACAAGCCTTTCCCTTCCCCTCAACCCAACACATCCCCTGATGAAACTTTGTATCCCTGGGAGTTGCCTTTTTACGGAAAATGGGCATAGCGGAGATGCTCCATTTCAAATTTCAGGGCCGTAAGAAATGTCAACAGAAGTATGAAATGTAGAAACTAGCCACATGTGTTACATGTCAGTTGTGGCAAATGTCAGTTTTTCTAAGGTATGTTTGAAATTGTCTAATAGTTATATGATTGTTAAAGGTCTATAACTTTACAAACTGCACCTTTAAACCGGACAGTCTTTTCCTATATCTCTCTTACATTCATATAAACCCATTATTTTTACATTTTAATGTTTAAAAAAAGGAAGTCACTACTGAGATTTCTGTTGTTGGGCCTGGTACAAAGAAATTTAGTATGATCTTCCTGTTACTGTGTTAAAGAATATAAAAAAAGCATTGTTTGAGGCTAAAAGGCAAAATTTTGATTAGTGCATGACATATTTACCAGAAAAAGCATCCAAATGACCCTGAATATTGTTTAAAAAAAAAAAAAAAAAAAAGTTAATTCATACAAAACCCTTAAGCAGGTCTTTCATATGAAATTCCATAATATGACGTTTATAAAGTATAATATAACACAGTATAATAAAAGCTGAATATAATGGATTAATCTTTGTGTATTATGGAGGCTCAAATGATTGCAACTGTATTTTTCTGTTTTGTGCAATGTTTTTCAAGATTTTGTATTGAATCATTTTACTGTTGCAATCAATCTTTGTTATTCATGTCAGGACCTCCTTTTTACACAAATAGACAGTTTAAATATGAACAAAAAAAATAACCCTAGAAAAAACATAAATGACATTTAAATGAATATGAAAATATTTTTTGAAAACTTGTGTATGCAACATAAGTGCCAGAAAGTCAAACATGAACAAAAAGGCAAAAATAACACGATATTCTAAGTATGGAAACACTAATAGCTTTCTTGAGCCTAATTACAGAGATAAACTTAATGGAAAATTTTCCTCTGCTGGCCAAACGTGAGACGCTCAATATTATGGTTGAAATTATGCTGGCATATCTGATTGGTCATCATCACTAAATGAATATATTAGCAGTAGTGACAGTAACCTGTGCAACAAAAATGTCCATTGATCAGAATTGCTACCTGAAGTCTCTCATTCAAGCCGCTTAACAAAATAAGGCAGCTTCATCTTTGGAAAAAGCAGCAAAAAACATTAAGACATACAAAACAAGAAGTCTGAAAGAGCAAATATGCAGGCTGCGATTTTTTTTTTTTTTTTTTAAAAGCAAGCGAATACATTAAGGCCATCAAAATCAAAAAGTCCAGTCATAAGATCAGGCACATAGCTCTTTTCAATCCAGAATTATGACATTTGAACACAGAAACTGGTACGTTTTTTAAGTGGAGTGCTCTTGAGCAGGCACCTATACTGCACCACAGCTCCCTCCTTTGAGCTTGTAAACATTACAGGCCTCACGATTTCCTCTAGAAGCACTCAATGGCGATAACTGTCTTCCCAGCGTAGATGGCAATCAGGATACACATAACATTAGATAACATGAAAACATGACATAAGGCTAACCATTTGCATAGACCTTAGAGAGCTGTGCTGCATTCTGTCCACACAAGCTACTGGGTTTTTGTTAATTAGAGTTTAGAGCCTGCAAAATGGCCATCAAAGCTATTGTTCTGCCTTCTTGATAATACAGCATTGTAGGAAAGACAGAAAATATAATCATTCTGGCATCTGAATGGATATCCAACCACTTGAAAAGGTTCACACATGCGAAATGGCTCTTTATGACTGTAAATTTCTGTGGGGTCTTGATACTGATATTGAATTATAGTTTAACTGGTACGGTTTGGCTTGCCTACTCTGTAAAACGGTTGTAAATGAAGCTTGTGATTGGACAGGTTGACAGAACCAGATGACTGACAGAACACCCTAGGACATCAGCGCAGAGGCACAATGCTCAAGAGGCAAGGGAACGTCCCTCTTCACCTTCCCCACTAGAAAGGAGACTTTAAAGCACCTACAGGAAAATAGGACCTGTCCATCAGAGTTCCTTTAGACTGGTCCTGCTCGATACCATTGGCCGAATGCTGAGAGGCCTTGGAGCTGATAGGAGCTCGGTGAGGGGAGGGTGCGACCCGGCTGGGTAAATATCAGCTGACTGCCCCCTCTGTATCTCCGTCCTTGTCTGACTCATCCTGGATCTCATCAGTGTTCCCTGAGTCACTGCTTGCCACTGAGCTGAAGGACGGAGAGCTTCTGTGGTACAAACAGAAAAATAAAAAGGTTAAAATGGAAAAAAAAAATTGGTATCGGTAATCACGGTTCTAAATTTCTAAATTCTTCTGATACTATGCTTATTTATATGCTATAATATGCAGAAATGTTTCACGCAAGATATGTCACTTAGAAACAACTTTATAATGATAAGCTGTCAACAAGGGGGACTAGAAAGCTGTTTAAATACATATATAATAATAAGTTAGCTATTTTTGTTTTTATGTTTCAAACTTTTACCTACAAAGCCTCTGTTTAAACACTTGTAATTGGCCGTGAAATAAGCTAGATAACAGGCCAGCATCTTAGATCTTTTGTACACTTTTCTGGCCACAGGCTTCAGAATGTTGAAAGTTGCAACCTTTAAAGCAAAACTTTAAAATTTCTATCTTATAAGTTTTATCTGAAGTAGACACAGGTAAGTAAATAAGATAATCATGTGTGTTTGCTCATGGGAAAATTGCCTCTTTCTGTAAAGACCATGTTTATTGACGAAACATATTAGATTCTGTAGCGAATGCTAGAGGCTAGCTTAAAAAGGAAGCGATTTTTGGTGGCATTTGCATAATAGAAAGATCTATCTGTCCCTAAAGATCTAAAGTCTATGCCATTCTATGTTTAGCATTAAAGCTGCTGTTATCTCCAGTACTTTTTGTAGGTTTCATCACATTTATCCTTCCCATAATGCTGTTCCACAGACAAGTTCCGTAAAAATTCCGAAACATTACTTTAACTCTGCAATACATTTGCGAATTTAGGATTCATTTCTGCCACATTGTCTTTACTGTTATGATTAACAGCCATAGTTGTGTTCAGAGACTGCAAGAAGTCCTTTCATGTTTAAATATAGCTGTATTAAATTTACAGCTTCAGAAATATTAGCACCCTTCATGAAAACGAGCAAAAGTGGACATATAAAAGGAGTAATACATATTATGTAAGCATTTTCCTAAGTTTTTTTTTTTTCCACAAGAAAACAAATATCACCACTCCTAGAATTAATATTTGGTGAAGTACCCCCTGAAGAGAATAAGAATAAGCCTCTTCCTGCAATTAGCCACTCCCTGTAATGTCTAACAAGGTAAGAGACACTTATAGAGTGATCCTGGATCCTCCTCCATACAGAATACGTTAATCTTCTTGATTCTTAGGTTTGCGCTTCTCTTCGATTCAGACCACTGGGTTTCAGTGGGGTTTAAAACAGACACAGACACAGATGTCCATTACAAAATACTGCATTAACAGTTCTTTCTATGGCCAAGTCATAACCTCCTTGCAGAGGCAAACCGGTTTTGGGTTAAGATCCAGATATTTAGGAGAATTCATGGTTACATCAATGTTCACAAGTCACTGCTGACAACATTGCTTAAAGCAGTCCAAATCATTAATTACCAGCTGCCATATTTTGTAGTGGGTTTCGGGGATTTTCCTTGTATGCAGTCCCCTTTTTTTCAGCAAACATATTCATGGCCAAAAAAAGATTTAGATCTCATCTGACCACAATACACAATACGGTTTGTGAGTCAATTAGAGGTGGGCAGAAGTCATTACATTTTGAGGAAAGCACAAGAATTTGTATACTGTTAAGTGATTAATACTGATTAACTAAGCACTATATGACCAGGGACATGAACTCAAAAGGTATGCAAAAAGGGAATTGCCGTGAATACTGAATAAAAGTCAGTGGCCATTACCTTCCCCCCTTGATCATTCTCCTGCATGTCTCCATCTGTACGTCCAACCCTCTTTTCATACTGCACATTTCCATGTACTCATGGAGGTGCCGATTCATGTCACTCTTAGCTGTAGCCAACTCCATCTGCAAAAAGGTGGAGAGTAGAGAGCGTGAGAGAGTAAATAACAGAGAACAACAGCCAGTTGGCTCGGCACATTCATCTGAATCACAAATCATAGTGTGACAGCAGGAGGACAAATGCAGCACCAATTCTTATTCAGTCCTCCAGACTTACATTAATATCTGGCAAATGTTACTACAGTAAATTACACCACAAATCTCAAGGGATGCTACTAATGAAGACATGACAATTATCATACAGAAATACAGACACAATATTAACCTCGATCTGGCCGATTGTTGCCTGGTACTCCTCTTCCCTGGTCTTGAAGAGCGTCTCGGTCTCATCAATCAGACTTCCCAGACTGCAGTCCTGCCAAACATGATAAAGGACACACAATGAAGGAGGCTGTAAACTTGCCTAACTATTATTAGTCCTAAAAGTTGATTTAATTTTTTAATTTAATAGTTAATCTCAGTGACAAAAAGGATGCATACAAGGATGCATTTACGCGCTGATTTTCATTTTTCTCGCCATCATTAATTCAACATCACCATCCACCTGCTATGTAAAACAGAAAATTTTAAATCTTTAAATGCAGGCATGGATGCATTTAACTGGAAAAATTAAGTGTTCTACAAAAATACATGACATGCTTAAACATTTACTGACAGAGACTGCCTTTAGACTACCACTGTAAGTGTGAAGGGAAAAATCTTTTCCATTCTTTTTTTTTTCACTGCAAGGAAACGTGTCAAAATTATGTGCAGTCATGTCAGGAGTGTTACAGATGCATAGATCAAGAATAGTTTGACAATGCTGGTAAGCCTGGCATCTGAGAGGTAAACACAAACTCACGGCTTCTTGGCTGCCTCCTCCACAGTCTGCCCCGTTGGTTGTGGTGCTGATGAACGGCACGTTGTAGTTGGCGAAATCCTCCCACAGCAGCAGCGTTTCCTCGTTTTCTTCCCACGTCAAACTGTCACAATCATCGTCGATGTCAAAAGTCTCCCGCCTGGCAACAAATGAGTTATCTGAGCAATGTCTGCAGCATGAGGAAAAAATGGGAAAGAGAGAAGGAAAGGAGAAAAAAAGGGCAGAGAGTAAAGAAGAGATAGCTGCTATAGCAGAGAAAAGATATGAAATAATTTAGGAAAGAGAGTAGATAAGACTTGCAGAATTCATAAATCCAGAGATGTATTGTTATTTTTAAAAATATTTTTAGTTGTAGTTTTTCATTTCCCCACTTGGTGGCGAAAGAGGACATTCTAACATCAATCCATTTGCTGTTTTTTTTAGCTAAGAATTCTGTCACAGAATGTACTCTATTTGTTTCTGGACTGCAACTCACAGCTGGTTGAGCATGCGCTTCATCTCATCCGTAATGTTGAGTGACCCGGCCGCTTCCTCTTCCGACGTGCTTGGATCTGCATCCATCTCTGAGTTTTCCTCATCTGACAAGGCCTTCTTCTCTTTTCTCCTGCAGGCCACAGGCCCCTGAGACCACATACGTGCAGAAAAGGGCATCGTCAGGCATAAAAACAGCATGCTCACGTGTACACTTTGTAACACAAAACAACTCAAAACTTATGGCATTATGTCACAAAAGGCTGTGCATTCCTGCAGAGCTGTTTAAACCCTAATCTACATCACCTGATCTCATTAACCTTCACTTTATGTTTGAATCCAGATTCAATTTATGAAAAAAAGAATGAAATTATTAGTTTGATTCAATTCTTTCCAAAAACATGAACAATAAAAGCCTTTAAAAATCATATTTATACTATGGATGTAACCTGCGATTAAAAATATGACAAACAACTGGCACAAGAGGTTTTGCATAAAGACAGCCTAGGAAAATCTGTATACCGTTTTCCCTTATTAAAAATGCAATTTGGAAATGCCCCATGTCCTCCTGTCACCCCAAATATCTAGGTAAGCACATTAGCTAGGCTATCTAGCTGGCTATCTCACTTCGTAACATGTTAATGCAAGTGGGATTTTAGTATCTCATTCTTGATTTTCATCTTCAATTTCTCAAAATATTCAAGTATTCAAAGGTTGTTATAATTATAACAAACACAATTTTTATCACTAACATTAGCTATGTTGGGTAGCTAGTTCGATTAGCATACAATTTCAGTGGCTTAATGTTCTGGGTACCATGCGGCTCTCTGATAATATTGATACCAGATTTGTGACCCAAATACCAATCTGCATAACCCAAAAACCCATCCATCTATCCAAGTTAAAAATCACGTGCATTTTTTAAGTCCAGAATATTGCTGTCCAAAAGTACAGCCTAATCAGATGACCCGGGCATAAAGGTTAATCAAGCCCCATGCACTGTAGCGTTAAATGTGACACAGTAGTTATGGAACTAACTATTGAAGATTATACACTAAAATGTAAGATATTTATTTACTCCAGACATCTTTCACTGCTATTTAGTTTAATGGCATGTTAGAATAATTGTAGTGTTTGGTCTGAAGGTTATCAATAAAAGACATCCTGAGCATAATGATATAAACCCAGCGGAGATGGAGAGGGGTACTGGCAGTTTTACAGGGAAACAGCATCACTCACACCCCCCTCACAATGACCTCAGTATATAAACACATAAACACAAGGTCAGGTTCCAGCTCTTGCACTGTACTGATATTTTGACACACTATTAATCTATAAAGGGTCTGACAGTAAAGTTACACAAATCTGGAGACACATAAATCTGGCTAAATCGCAACCATTTCTGTAAGCTCTGCTTAGATACAGTGTTAGGCTTTGGTCAGCTCAGTACCTGGAATGTGACACCCTTATGAGCAAAGGTCCTGCATTAACAGATATGTTGGTCTGCAATTCGTCCCTGTGTGGTCTGTGCGTGTGTTTGTGCATGAATGTGTGTGCATGACAGTTCTCTGTGTATGGTCTGGTCACTTTTGTGTCAATACGCTTTAATATCAAATTTCAATTTACAGAGTCTACAGAGTGTTTGAGATTTTTGTGACTGTGGTATACAGATTAGTGTTTTGGGTCAAATTTGCATTAAGAGAGCATTAAAGTCCCATTTTTTCAACTAAGACTTTCTCAGGACACATGTAACGACTCAGCTAATGTTACATATGAGTTCATTTCTCAGGAGAAGGTTTAACAGCTCAACATATATCTCTGATGTACAAATTACTGGAATATCACATTGTAACTGGAAACGTTCAGACACCGAAGCTGCATGCTAACCTATCTATCTATCTATCTATCTATCTAGCTAGCTAGCTAGCTAGCTAGCTAATAGTAATGATTAAGAAAATCTTGGTAGTTATGGTATACTTTGACACGCTTGACAAATGTTAAATAAAATCACAGAGAATATGGCGATGTAAATCAAGTTCACCAAGAATCTGCTAAATAAGGTTCAAAATGACACATTTAGGGGTCTTTAAAATAAATGTGGTGACTGATTAAATATCTGCCTTTAATGCCTGTCTTGCTTTTTTAAGCACTTCTTACTTTCTAGGTTTTCCAGCGCTAGAGCTAAATCAATGGACTGCAGGCACTGTAGGCAACTTGAGCAAACTATGTGTGTATGTGTGTGTGTGTGTGTGTATGTGTGTGTGTGTGTGTGTGTGTGTGTGTGTGAGAATTACAGTGTGTGTATGTGTGTGTGAGACGCACCGGTGGGGCCCTGGATGGACTGACGTTGAATATTATTTCTTCAGAATTTCTCTGTTGCGCTACATCGCACAGTTTCGCCGTGATGTCGATTCTCCTGCAGATGTCCATGTCCACTTTCATGGCTTTCTCCTGGATTTTAGAGTCCAGCTCAGACATTTGCTGCAAATAAATAGAGTATTATTTGGTTAAGAAAGATCTGTTTTTATGGCATATAATTTATTAAAAGATGCTAAACTTTCCTTCTAAATATTATTAGTACAGATTCTGGTTTAAGCATACTGTGTCGGACAAACAGAGGACAGATGCAGCGTCACATGACGAAACTTTAATAATTTCAAAACAGTTGGCCTCTAGTGCAGTAAGAATATCTGTTACATTTTTTAAGTTGTACATGGCTTGCAGATGAGGAATAGTTAAGCAAAACGTTCGACACGTCACTTCATGTTAGAATCCATTCCTTAAAAGGAAGAGTTCAGCAAAAAAAATAAAATGTACACAACGTTCCACTGCAATTATAGTTCATCAGCCAGCACATGATGAACTATTCCTGAAAAGTTTCTGTCTTTAGGGTTGTACAGTAGTTATTGCTACCAGTATTGTACTGTGCAAACTGCATGTCTGAACCATAACCCGACTTGCTCATGTGGTTCCCCATCACTGATTAATTTCCTATAACAGCACATCCCCAAGTGTTTTATTCCTTACGTATCACCCTGCTATACTGCTATTTTATGTACCAATAGTATTACTTAGCACTTTGCATGATGAATGATACTTTACATTCTAGTAATATTAACTCCAGTACAAAATTAAAGAAGCATTTTGGATGAGCTGAAAATTGTGTACATTTAATGTGTGGTCAGACTGTTCTTTTAATCTATCCTGCCAAAAAAAACAACATGTTTAAGTCTCAAACAAAACAAGGACATTTTATTGACAAGTTGGTGTTACATTTCAGCCCTTTTTGTAAAATCATTTCAGCCCATGCTACATGACAACACCAAGACAGAATAACACTGACCATTTTGATTTGCTGACCATTTGCTTTCTCAAATCCGCAACATGGATCAGTTGTAATGATTGCCACACCAAACGAGTTAGTCTTGAAGAACAGACATTGCATGTTAAATTCCTCCTTACTTTCAGATCAGGGAAACTTCTCCTGTTTTCTGCAGCTCTAGAACGAGAAGCAGGATGCCGGCCACCCTTTACAGCGAACGTCAGTGATAACTTATTAGAAAATCCTTGACAATCATGAACTTATTTTTCAATTATTATAAACAAGAAATACCAAAAAACCTACTAAAACTACTTTATTTGTGTATAAGCCCCAATATACTACTATATAGCATATGTATATAGTGTATCACAATTATTAATATAAAATATTGGAACATCAATAAATTGTTAGAAATAAGAGGGAACCGATGCTGTTTTACTGTAGACATGTTAAAGCCACTACCAAATTTTCTTAGTTGACTTGATGAGTCAGTGTGACTAAACTAAACAACACAAGACAAATTCAGACGGAAACCCAGACGACACCTCAATAAACTGTTTACTCGTTCCTCCCTAATCAGGTCACTGATGATGCATTACAGCAGGCTTGCAGTTTATAAGGTTTGAGATCATGTCTATGCAATGTGAGGCAGAGCTGATCAGACCTTACTGAGCCACTGCTGGTACACTGTGTTAGCTGAGTTCTCACAGTAACAGAGCTGGAGGGACAAGTACAAATAAGGTCGACTCTGCATCATCCCTATCACAAGACGGGGTCATGCTGTATTATGACTACAGATGTCTGGTATGATGTGACATGAATACACCCGGTTTATTGTCTTACTGCTGAATAAGATGACTAAATGTTTAGAGATAGATTGCAGATCGTAAGTACTTGTTGTCTAGTTGACCGCAAGGGTGCCCATACTTTAGGGCAGTAGTGGCTCAAAGGTTAAGGCTCTGGGTTACTGATCAGAAGGTCAGGGATTCAGGCCCCAGCACCGTCAAGCTGCCATTGTTGGGCCCTTGAGCAAGACCCTTAATCCTATCTATGTTTATGTGACAAATAAAGGCTTCTTTTAGTAAGTGAAAATACATAGAGGTTTGAGTCACTTCAACTGCATGATGTTATCTCTGACGTAATAAGAAGTCATTTGGAACTTGGCATGATTTGGTAGGAAATGTAATCCACTGAAATATCAGTGACAAAGAAAAACATTCTTGTGTGTAAATTAATCTTAAACCCCCCCTCCCCCCACCAAAAAAAATAATTCTATAATAAAATTGTCTCCTAAACCTGCCAGAAAAGGACCTCTGAAAAGAAAAGGAAGCTTTTGGCAGACAATCATCACACTACCGAAGATCGCTATGCAGTTCTGGTTCCAGCCAGAGACTTTATCAGGACTGTTATGTAATTACTGCATTTGACGAATCAGGGTTCTGCACTATTTTAAGCCCCACCTACATGTTCCAGCTTGACAAATATGGGACCTGGATAAGAAGGGTGAACCAAATTCAGCACTTGGAAAATGTACGGCTCAATTAACAGTGGAAACAATGGCAAAATGCCGGATCGTGGTTAATTTATCAAGCTGTGCCACACTGTCTAGAGCAAAGGCACTAATAAAGTATATAGAGGTCTATGACAGCCCACTTACATCACTCATGAGGCTTTTGAAGACCACCAGTTCAGCTTTTAACCTCTCCACTTTATTCCTCAGCTCCTCCTGAATGGCCTCTGACTCCTGAGCATTCTGAGAACGAACACACACACACACACCTGTTATACAACTCAGATGCCTGACAGGTTTCAGCTTCAAATGTAGAGGAATAGAGATCATTCTGATACTCTATATTCTCCATGTGCATTCGAATGCTTTGAGCAAAGTAACAAAAACCATATTTAATATACTTTTCACTAGGAGATGCAATCCCATTTTTTTTTTCATTTTTGATATAAGACTTATAAGAGTTACTGGGATTGTCCAATACTTGATACTGAACTGATACTGACATCCTCACAGCAACCGAGTGACTCACTGTGGGCTTCTGTTGTCAAGTTATGCAAAACATCACAGACATTATGGTAAATATGTTTTCAGTTGTGTCTTCAAGTCATACGCAAAATGACAAAATGTCATGTCATGTCAAGATCATCAGTGGACTGGATTGAAAAATATGTCAAATCCAACCTAGAGTTTCACGTCAGTACAGGCTTTGATACTGATACTTATGATCAGACAGGTACATCCCTACTTTATCGTTTTTGATTATTAATAATAGGGTAAGCAACAAGGCTTTAAGGAAAAATGTAAGGATTTTGCCTTAGATGTTACATACAAGTATTCTTTTATAGTCATTTGTTCATCTTCAATAAGCAGTATACCCTTCGTCAGTGCTGCGGTGGATCTGGGCCTGAGTCAGGAATACACCCTGTATGGGATGCCAGTGCATCTCAGGGAATGATGCACACACACACACACACCCTGGGGAGGTGAGGTGGTAGTGCTGTACCACATGACCCCTTCTTTTATGGTGCTTTCACAAAATAACTTTGAAACTTTGTTATTTAAAGTTTTCACGTTATTATTAAAAGTTTCTATGTTCCGTTTTCTTGCTAATATTTATAGGCTTTTTGTTGAGAAAAGGCACTAAATAGGTGCCTTATAATAGGCACTATTTTTTTTTTTGGGAGGCTGCATTAGCGCAGAAAATGTGCAAAGATAAATAATTTAAAACCCCAGTGTATTGATTTTCATTTTGAAAACAGAATGTTTTTTTCCAAAGAGTTTTCTGAATTACATACTTTTTACTGGTCTAGAAACAAGTGCTTTTAAATGTCATACTTTTCCCACACCTTGCCTAAACAGAGAATGTATTCTGTAACAGGCCCAGAGGAGAAGCTGAAGGTTAATGTGTGAGCCCATGTGGCTCAGAACAAAATGTTAAAGGTTATATGGAACGTGAGGCTCTCGTGGGAATAGTCCGTTCATACTTTTTTGCTGAGCCGAGCTGTGATCTAGTACAAACAGATACGCAGTTGTCTATTGATTTCCAGTCGGGTCAGAGGAGCGGAGATCGGTTCTTAATGTGTGCAGGATTTCTTTAGGGTGTTGGAGAAATCCTGCACACCCTACTGAGATGTCTTACCTATGGCCTTCGAATAATGACATTTTGTCAACTTGCTACTGCACATGACTATGGCTTTGAAAAGGAGAGAAAAATCCTGCATGGTTTTGTGCTTAGGCTGGTTTTGGCTGATTGGGTTTATTCACACTCTATTTGAGCAATGTTATGATATATATATTTTTTTAAAATACATTCTTAGTTTGATTGACTGCACCCTAGAAATAGTTATAGTACTACTTTCTATTTTCCCCAAAATGTATTTAGTCAGCCAAGACATATTTAGTGTCTGAAGTTTGCTTCTTTTGTTTCACATTCGAACTACAAGGCTAAAAATACTATCAAAAAAACTACAAGGCTAACAAAAAAAACAAAAAAAACAAACTGATATCACCGTGCATAAGCATTAGGCTCAAGTATGAGGTGACGATGCATGAAAAAGCTGCCCAAAAGCTTCTCGCTGGTAAATAAAATCGGCTTATTAGACTTTCTAGTCTTGTGTATGGTTCGGTCAACATATTTTCTCATTATAGGTTATGTAATAGTTTAAGGTGGCCTGTTAAGTTTGTTAAGCCTGTTTTTGCTTGTTATTATTAATGCTAATGAAACATCTGTGTGTAGGATACTTACTTAATACAGTTTTGATAGAGTGTGTACATGTGTGTGTGTGTGTGTGTGTGTGTGTGTGTGTGAGACAGAGAAGGTGAGCTCACCTCATGCAGTGTCTCCAGCATCGTTTCCATCTGCTCTCGTCTAGACAGCTCATCCTGCCACCTGCAACAGCCAACACACACCTGAAATAAGTGCATGCACAGTGTATGGAAAACAGGTGTGCATTTGAGTCTAAGTGAGGAAAAAAAATACCCTCAACTCAAACATGTGTTACCGTTTTACTTATTGTTTTTTATGTGAATAAAAATGTAAACAAATGTTCCTCGCCAATTTTTGCCATTTCTTGGGCATTAGAAATATTGAACAACTAATACTTTTACACAAAACACACACACACACACACACAAACATTTCCATGAAAGGTTCTGTTAATTTACTTTCTCTAATAAACCTTATAAAGACTGTTAAAATCATAAATCATATTCATACTAGAGCTCATATGACCTCAGTGATCTTGAATATAGGAAAAGGTAACTATTTTCCCATTATGTGATTACTGTAAAACAAAAATTAGATTATTAACACCATTTCTAGACATATTTACTAATTTCATGCTTGAAGTCATCTATTTTAGGAGCTTTTTACTAGAAATAATTGCTTGAAATTGGCTAAATTATCTGCCAAAGGAATAACTCCAAGCTTGAAATATTGTTTGTGCTTATAATCATATATTGAGAAATATTAGATAATGTTGCCTATATTTTAAGATATTTTCACATGCTCAAATATTTTTTGTAATGTGTCATTTTCTATCCATCTATTATTCACAATGCCATGAGGAGGTTCCCTAACCATAGGAAGAGCTCGTTCCATAAATACAGGTTTTACTGATAACAAGTGAGATGAAAATACAAGATAAGAGTTTCAGACATCGGGATATCTACTGCTATTCACTGAACAGCACATGAGGGTTAAACATTGACTTGTCTTAATACGCAGCAGGTATAAATGGCTCAGGCGGTGAAGTCCAGGCGTCTGTAGTCTGTTTATCAGGCCACAGTGTAATTTAATCCCGATGCAGCAGAACAGACCAGGAATCAGCAGCATGAGGGCAGAGGGTTCATCCAAAGACTGAGCTGCGTGACAGAGTCTGCATTTATGTGAAAAACAACAAAAAAAAACAAAAAAAAAACTGGTACACTGATTAGAATAGAATCCGGTCATAGTCTCAGATTCTAAAATTCACTGGAATTTTTTGGAACTTGTTTGGAAACTTACAACTTGTTACGTTCAGCATGATGTTGGACCTTCACTTTTAGAAAGTTCTTTAAACATTCAATGGATAAATAAGGGTTGATAGCTTCCTAAAAGGCTTCTAGGGTGAACTTTTTTCTGACAATGAAACATTCAGAAAGCCCCTAAAGTCCCCATGAAATGGCTTGAGAATCATGATTTAATTCTGCATGTTGAGGAATTTCCTTTCGAAACAGGATGTCAGAGTGACAGCACAGCCAATAGCATTCAAGATATGCCACACCTCCACTTAAACAAACTTGACAGTAGCTCAGTCAACTAGCTAAAGATGGAGAACAGCGAAGAGGTTAACAAGATCCTTTTTTCAGCTGTGGAGGATTTCTCACTTTCTCGCCTTCACCCACACCTTTCGACATTAAACAGCCTGTTTTCCAAGTTGTCATGTATGTTTAAACCAAGGTTTACTGTCAGCGGGAGGCTGCTGACATCTGACTGGTAGTGTTATAATAAATTTTAAATATTAAGCTACTTGATAAAATGATATTACTTATTCTTACTGAAGGAGATGGTGCGACAATCTGGAATTCAACAACAAAGTGTGTTGGTAAAACACTCTTATGAAATGTGCCTGTCACATAACCATGAACTTCCACAAATTTCACCCTCTTCTAAATGAATAAATTCACACCGTTTAATTCTCCAGTAAGGGATGGATGAAAAAGGAACGAGTGTGCAGAAAGACATGACAGACAGATATGCACCTCCAAAAACAATCCGACAAACAATGTTTGCTGCTAATGAGCTGCTATTGTAGAGCAAGACCCACCCTTGGGGGTGGGACATATACATTCTAGAGAGCATTTAATTGGACAGTTACAAGATTAGTATGGGTATGAGTCATCAAAAAAAAAAAAAAATCCCGTAAGTAACAAACTATTAATATTAAAACAACAATATCTCCAAAACTATTAAAAATTTCTTTTACTGCCATATTGGTGTCAGTAACACTAAATGATGGGTACAAAAAGCTCTGAAACACCTATTTTGATTTCAGGGGCACTCTAACGGTGAAGATAATTTTCCTACAACTTTGCTGATATGAAATCCATATATAGAAAGCCAAATACAGTATATTATGAGAACAAATTGAAAATCCAGGCATTCGATCCCAACATTGATCCAGACAGATGAAAAACTCTGATATGATATTATTATGTAATAAGTTATAAAACTTCTTTTCAAGTGGTTTGGATTCGGATGAAAATAAAAATCACCAAGCAGCACCTCTCAAGGAAGTTTTAAAGCTAAGCACCTCTAAAGCTAATGTTTTGTAAGTAATTCACGTTGACAATGTACTCAAAGTTCTGCAGGGCAAAAACTATCAAACACTGCAATGCAGTGAACAAACAACTTGTAGAATAATTTGTCTCAAAATGTCAAGCGTGAAACCAAACTAAAACTGGAGCTGGTGGCAGTAAAGGAGCAACTAATCAAGCATGCAGACAGAAGTGTCTGCTGACCACATAAGCAGCAGTGCTCTTTGAGAATCAGATCGTTTTAAAAGGATGACTCTAGGTTGCTATGGCAACCCTCATGGGAGACACCAAAATAGCTCATCAAGCTCACCGTCACGCACTCTTCTTTCGGTGAGTGATGATCGGAGCTCCATCTTTAAACAGGCACTGTCTGTTTCCATGGGGCACAAACAGGAAACGCTAAACACCCCCCCAAAAATCCAGGATAGCATCTGCAATGTCTGCATACTGATAAGCCATCCTACTGTGTTTACAGTGAGGACTGAACCAAGTGACTGGACCACAACACACACACGAACCTCTAACCACAAGAGATCCGTGGGACTGAAACAGAAGCCTGTGCACTCAGTTTTGCATTTCGGTTATAATCTAAAAGAGGACCAGGCACATGTATAACCACAGAAAAGTGAAAAACGTAAAAGCTCCATAGTTGCGTATGCTTTGTGTCATTTAACATATGTACATGCTCCATAAATGGTTAATACTCTCATAATCCAGTTAAGAGGGATTATAATTGATTAAAAAAAATACTTAAGCTAAAAATTTGATTACTGACAAATCAGCTAATATAACTTATAACGGGGCAGTCGTTGCCTAATGGTCCGAGAGTCGGACTTGTAACCCGAAGGTGAACCCGAAGGTCGTGGGCTCGAGTCTCAGGTCCGGCAGGGATTGTAGGTGGGGGGAGTGAATGACCAGCGCTCTCTGCCACCCTCAATACCACGA
>CM075022.1:16189465-16211621 GCA_037576675.1 Pangasius sanitwongsei
TTAAATGCAGAGCACAAATTCCGAGTATGGGTCACCGTACTTGGCCACAAGTCACTTCACTTCACTTCACTTCACTTATAATTTCAGAAAATAAGTAGGTATCAGAATTTTTTGTAAAATGAAGCTTTGTAGTGATTCTCTGTCAGATTCTCTTTACTTAAATAAACATAAACAGCATAAACAGCAATATGCATTTGAATGCAAAAGTCTGTACACCTTATGCACATTGAGTAGAAAAAAGGAAAATGTAGCTCTAATTTACAGTTTATTTACAAAAGAAAATTTTGAAAAGGTTAAAAAGGAAATGAATGTCAATGTGTACACTAAGACACCGTTTTAAATCATACGACAAAATCTATAGAACAATCGTTTAAAATGTTTTGATCCTATAACCTGCTAAATATTACGTGGTTCGCATAATATTCCTGAATGTGATTTCCCAATATAACCTTTAAAAAGACATGTTTTCTTCAACTCCTTGGATCCTGATCAGCCAATAGTATTGTCTAACAAATGAATTGCTCAGGACCTTGTCCCTTTATTATGGCCTAAGGGTGCTACCATAGTCGGAGCCTGTGTCAGAGTGCTGTCTCAGCTGCTTCAGCTGTGTCTAAATCACACATGGCTGTCGTGTGCAGAGCTGTAGAGGTCACTGAGGTTCACAGTTACATCACATCCAGTCAATCACGTCACGACACTTGCAGCAGGAGAGCACAATTTCTTCTTTTGTGACTGAGTGGGATATGAGCACCAGTGCACACAGTGTGATGTAAAAAGTCAGGGATAAATATTACAGCAGCAGTGAAAGGTTTACTATTTTCCACATTTCAGAATAACAGTGACGCTATTACGTAGGAATATTAAGAATTATTACTTCTATAAGTTCATATTAAGGAAATTAGTCTTATTCATAGATTATACTGTGATAAATATAACGTCGAAATGATGTGTAGAAATAACAAGATAATTTGAAATAATGACACCATGAACTATCATATTTATGTTATATTACAGTCAAATAACAAAATATTGTCTTGAAATAACAAGATATGTTGAAATAGCAAGATAACTTGAAATAATAACATAATATTTTGCATCAGGGAGTTATTAAGTTAAAAAATATTATGATATAGCAAGTTAAAATAATGACAATGTCTAAAAAATGAGATATGTTGAAATCAGATAACTTAAAATGATGACATTGTGAAACAGTGAGTTATTAAGTCAAAATAAGGGGATGCTAACATGCTATCATGAAATAACAAAAAATCTTCCTTATGAATATGTACATACATACTATCGAAGCTTACAGTATATATACACACTATATGGCCAAAGGTATATAAGAAGTAATTATTGAGTTCAGGTATTAATTATTGAGTTCAGGTATTTCAGCCACACCCTTTGCTAACAGGCACATAAAGTCAAGCACATACCCATGCAGTCTCCATAGACAAACACTGGCAGTAAAATGGGTCATACTGAAGAGCTCAGGGACTGTAAACATGGCTCTGTCATAGAAATTTCATGAATTTAACTTCATATTAATGCCCATGGTCTTGGAATGGGGACAAGCTGATAAAGATGTGATGATCAAGCACCCACATACTGTACTTTTGGCCATATATTGTATTTATAAGCTTACTCTTCTCTTTTGTTTTTTTAGAAATAAAAACCCCACAAGTGTGAATCACATTTTATGTATTTTTGGTCCCATATGTTCAGAGAATCAAGGTTTGAACCAGCCTCAGAATAGCAGTGCTATCTATTTTAAAGCTGAATTAAAAGTGGTGTGAGATCAGTGACACAGATCAACTGATGGATCGTTTCCATGTCATCTGAAGGTCACACTAGCGTCTCAATATTTACCAAGATAGTGCATCTCTGCAAAGCAGACTAGTCTGGGGAGCGTCTGGAATGACAACCAGCCCTAAAACAGAAGTACATGGTGAAAACATTCAATTCTCAGCCATCACACTGCTTATAAGGAGCACTGGACTGACTGCCCTTTGTGTCTGAGTTGTAAATAGACAAAGAGTCACCTTACAAGGACTTGGAATAGCCTCAGAGGGTGACCAAAAAATTCCAAAGTCATTGAGTACTTAGGAAAGACTGCATGCTGAATAAGTGTGTGTTTAACTGAGTGAGGTAAAAGGAGAAAATAAATGACGGAGCATGGTTAATATGCACTGTTTTTATGTTATCTAATATGTATGTATACTGAGGGCTTATCACATGTTTGATTGAAGTGTCCTCTTCTTTGAAAATGTCAGAAAGAAGAGAAAAAGAAGTAAAAGTGTCTTTCATAGGGTTCCACTGAAATGTAGCTAACCACAACCCTGCTAGACAATCAGCTAATGAGCTGGCATGAGGTAACACTACATAAATCACCACACTTGGCTAAGCCTGACAGAGAACACAAGAAGTTATGTTTAAACGTCAAGCCTGTGTTTCTCTTACCACGCAACAGTAACTTTCTAACAAAAAAAAAAAACAAAAAAAAAAAACTATCTACAATGTTGACTTTTTAAAAGTAGGCCAGATTTTGGTATGTAAATGCTCCCTCCATGAATATGCTAACGCAGCTATGGTTACCTCAGAGAAGCTTTTTTTTTAGCATTTACATAAAAAAACAAAAATGTCTTGTTCCTCTCAGGGGTTCCTGTCATTCTCTGTCAATGTTTCTTTATCTCTTCAGAGGAACAATATTAATGGTGTCCACACATGACATTTCTTGTACGGAAAGTTAATAATTTTCATAACATCAAGCGACATTTTTTTACCCAAGTAAAAGTTGCAAAACTTGTGCAGAAATATTATACACTTCAACAGCGCCTTTGTGGTTAGTATTATAACACAATAATAATAACGATAATAATAATAATAATAATAATAATAATAATAATAATAATTCCACTAGAGTAAACTGGTTTAACACCAGTGAGGTTTTTTATGGATAGCTTGGCCATAACACATATAGTTTACTTTTTTTCCTAGTAGAAATACTGGGGCAGGGTGTAGGGCAGAACTTAGGGGATTATGGTTCGATGCTACTGACTGAAATTTGCGAGTTCAAATTTCAGCACTACCAGATCACATTGCGCCCCATTTGTAATGAATGCCAAGTGAATACATGAAATAAATAATCCCTATGCAATTTCATGTCACGATACATGGATATAGTTTACAGAGAGCTCAAGTGGGGTTCCGTGCTGTTTAGATTCCATCTTTACTTTCGATACTGAAGTCGTGAAACCCCATATCCATTTATTACACACACACACACACACACACACACAGACCACGGGGGGTTTTGTTCTGTATTGATTAGGTGTAATGCAGGCAGCCTGAAGGAATCCATTCTGTTCACAGAGGCTGCAACACATGTCGAGTGTTAATGAGTCTTCAGTCTAGGGAAAGTGCAGGTGCAGCAAAAACTCCATGCTCCAAAATATCACAATGGGGGCTTATGAAATTAATCCAGATCCTTTTTTTTTTGCTCCAACATATCCTGTGATACCTCTTCCTCTATTCTTGTCCATTTCTATTAACCTCATTCTAACCTGACACATATTTTACACTTCTTTGGTCCTCATATTGATGAGCCTCTATCATGCCTCTTATGTCTTTATCATGGCTTTATATGAAAATAATTATGCTGTAGCAAGAACATAGACTAAACACAATTCTGTCATGGTGACCCCCTCCGCGAACATGTGATGGTTCCCATGGTGATGAATGTGCTTGTGCCAAGTGGTTTTATTTTGGTTCCTGTTTCAGTCTCATCTTTGCGGTGTTCCTGAGTGTGTTCACCTGTTCCTTGTTTTCACTTGATTTTAGTTTGAGTTTGAGAACTCTCTGTGTATCCCTCTCTAATAAAGAACAAACTGAGGATGCACTTGTGTCTTGCCTCAAACTACTGCACATTCCAAATTCCAGTTTGTAGAGATGATTCAGTCAAATTCCACCCTCAGAAAATGTACAATAATTACAATAATTAAGTTTGGTTCCACTATGATGCCATATATTTCTACTGCAGTATGCAATGGTTCTACTATGATGTTCTATGGTACCCTATTGCTTTATTAAGGTATACTTTGCATTTACTAATTAACCTATGGTTTTACTGTGGTATAGTATAATACTATGATGTGGTATGACACTATGATGTGGTATACTATGCTTATACTATGGTACCCTATGGTTCTATTATGATACTCTATGGTTTTGCTATGGTATACTATGGTGCTACAATGATACTCTATGTTTCAAGTATTACTCCATATGGTTCTTCTATGGTACCTTGTTATCTCACCTTTTCCCACAATACTCCCAAGATTTTACACTCTTATGGTAACTACATGTTTACCCATGGTATTACTAAAGCTCTGCTATGGTGCCATAGAACTACAATAGTTACCAATGTAAGCAATGGTATTTTTTTTACACATATGACCACGGTTAATTTTTGTAGAGGCAAGATTCTCTTTCCACATGTCAGAATTAGAGCACTTTAAATAGAGCAGGAGAAAATAGCCTTCACCTCAAATCTCCAAACATATCAATAACATATCAAGTACTAAGAGGACAGCTGACGGGCTCATAAGGTTTAGGTGCAAGTATGTAGAGGAAAAGACTAAGTGTAGGAAGTACAAGTATTTCCCTATACTTGCAGGATTCAGAGGATATTAACAAAAACTTTTTTTTGTCATATATTCCATACATTGCATAGTAAGTGTTTTAACCTGTTTTTCAACTGTATGGTAACATTGAAAGGAAATCTGTTAAAGGAATGTCTGCTATGTGTGGCATAGACTTATCCGTTTTCAGTGAAATATATGCTGCTGGAATATTATCCCATGCTCTCACTATTGTCATGAAGTCTCAAGGTCATCCGGTTTCAACCTTTTCAGGTTATTATTAACTCTTAAAGAACATTGTTTTGTATACCACATTATATACAACATTCGTTAGTTGGGAACTTTTATCTCTGTGATTGTTGCAAGATATTAATTTGATATTTTATGTTTTTAGGTGGCGTGTGGGTTCTTTTCCGTCATATTAAACTTACAGTCTTTAAAAGTCCAAGATGATGATGCTTGGAAATATGGTGAATGAGAGATGACTGGTAGGAGATCTATTATGTGAATATTATTAATATTTACACCATAGCTCTGAATACTTAAATCTGATTGGTCAGAACATTGCTTATTGGTCCTGGAGAAACGTTGTTTCGTTTCACTATGTACTTGTATATGGCTGAAATGACAATAAACTTGACTTGTTAGTGCTTTGTTACAGTCAGTAAGATTTCTGCCACGGCAAAGTCTTCAGAACACAGTGCCTTCCAGGTTCTCTGTAACAAGTCAAGCTGTACTGTATTTTTTTTGTTCTACTAACTTCAACAGAAAGAAAAAAGAGAAGCTTGTGAGGGATAACGGGAACTTTTGTTGTTTTGCCACCATTCTCCAAAATGCAGCTACAAGCGGTTAAAAAGTATGGCGTGTTGTTCCTTAATTACACTTTGGGAAGTGCTGCTGTAGCAAAATAAACAACTTATACCACAGCAAAACCATAGGAAATGAATCAACAATGGGGTGGTGTGATGTGACTGTATGTGAAGCAGAGTTACTGTTACCATCCTATTGTTGATTAACTTCCTGTAACAGCACACCCCCAAGTGTTTTATTCCTTAGATTTATTTATTTGGCTGATTCCTATTTAATGAGGTAGAGTTCAATCTAAATAAGCAGCCGAGGAGTTTGAAGCTATCAATATTATTACAAGCTCTTACTGCTGTTAGAGGGCCTTGAGGACATCATGCATTGTTTCTCTATCAGTACATTACCTTTTAGTTCCTAGTACAGAACCTTAAATATGGCTGTGCAATAACTAGACTAGTACCTGAGCTTGCCATCTTGATTGGTGGTACCTGTTTTTACCAACTTCTGACCTAGATAACTTTGTATATAAAACACAGTATTTAATAATAATATTGTAAACCACATTATTAATCCAGGCTTTTATATTACCTAGCTTAACCTAACATTCATAGGTAAGTACAGTATAACAGACACAGCTGTGGTTTATATAACCCGAGTATTATATTCAAATCTTAAATCCTCAATTGGAACGAGCCACTATTCAGTAAAAAATGATCTATGTCAGTGTGGACTTGACTGCATTAGATCATTTCATTATTGTAGCAAAGTTTAAAAGAAAACTAATCCTTTCCGAACATTAATAATATAATAATGTGCATAACACAGACATCATGCTTTTATTCCTTGCCTGGAGACTTTCTTTCATGTGTCTGCAGATTGGGGCACAAAAGCAAGACCATTCAAGCCTGGACACACCTTCGAGACAGGATACTAACAGATTCATCTGAACACGGAGCATACGGGAAAACAAACATAAAATACACGAGAAGGAGCTCCATTACACAGATCCAGAGGAAATGAAATGAGAGGAATTCCTTTCTATTAGGGCAGAGTCAGGCTTCTGTGAAAGGTGTGGCACCCCAAAGAATCCTAAAATCATACTGGCGCCAACATTATGAGGTTGAGAATCAAAAGTGGTGAGGCGTACGTGTTTCATTCCAAAATGAAACATTATGCTTTTCGTGAATAAAAATCATTTATTTTACAGAGATGCTGTTGTAAGATAAAAGTGACAGATTTTTTTAAAATATGAAATCAATTATTTTTAGTCACTATCACATTTGCTCTCTAATTAACAGTCACTCACCTTCCAACAAGTTTCTGAGTGTCTACTTTCATAAATATTCATTATATTGTTAATCATTAAAACAAAACTTAAGATACTTTGTAAATCTTAGGCACACTATTTATTTTTTTAGTACAAACTTTGTTACAGATTTTTATTTTATGACTTCTACATTATCGAGTGAGTACAAAAATATTTCAGATTTCCAAGCAATAGTTTTCAAGCACAAAATGAAATGTTACAGAAAAATGTTTGTATGTCAGTAAAGAAAGCAGCATATTACATAAGTGACCACTTTTCAGACAAAAAACATGAAGGCTGCTAGGTTTTGCTGCAAAAATAAGAAATAAGTCTCCAGAAGAACTGTGGCTGTTTCTGCAACATGCTCAGTAAAAGTTACTGCTAATTTCCTTATAAACCTGCACAAACTATACCTGAGACTATTTTTTTTTTTTTAAAGCAAATGGCCATCACACCAAGTATTGACTTTGTCAATTTATTTATTACTGTTTACTGCCCTTTATAATATTTTTTAAATGTAGAAACATTTAATTTCATTATTTCTGAAGGCATCGTTGCTCTACAGCATTTCTTTGCATGTGCTAAGACTTTTGCACAGTACTCTTTATTGGCAATATATTGGAGGTTTACCTGCACATTCATGTAATTATCCAAACAGCTACCTGAAAATAGACACTTGAAGACTGGAAAAAGACCAGACAACATTTTTTGAATCTTTAACTGTCAAGTTTTGAGGGGGCCTGTGCACGCTGTAGCCTCAGATTCCTGTTCTTGGATGCCAGGATGCCATCTTCTGCTGTTGCAACCAACCGGCCTCATGGTTCAATGTGTTTCGCATTCTGAAATGCTTTTCTGCTCACCACGGCTGTAAAGTGTGGTTATTTGAGTTACCATAGCCTTCCTGTCAACTCAAACCAGTCTGGCCATTCTCCTTTAACCTCTCTCATCAATAAGGCATTTCTGCCCATAGAACTGTCCTCACTGGTTATTTATTTTTTGTGCTATTCTGTGTAAATGCTACAGACTGTTCTGTGTGAAAATCCCAAGAGATCAGTATTTTCTGAAATACTCAAACCAGCCCATCTGGCACCAACATCCATGCCACGGTCAAAGTCACTGAGATCACATTTTTCCCCATTCTGATGTGTGCTGTGAACATTAACTGAAGCTCTTGACTTGTATCTACATAATGTTACACATTGAGCTGCTACCAGATGATTAGCTGATTGGATAATTGCATGAATGTGCAGGGGTATGTGTATAGGTGTTCCTATTAATGTGGCAGAGTGTATATATAAATACAGTGTATATTCAAAATTAAATTTTTTTTGGACATGGATTTGGGCTGCTTAACTGAAAACTGTGCATTGATATTCTTAATTGTTTTTGGTTATTTAATTATTTTGTTTCTTCTTTTTTTTTTTTAAACGTGTGTAATGATTTAATTTGATTAATTTATAACAGATGATGAGACGGTAATTCCATCTCAGACAGGCTATTCATACATCCACCTACACTGCCATGCCTACAACGGCCAATCCACACCTTATTTCCTCGTACAAATTCATTATCTCATCACTAAATATTGTGGTGTACTGTAACAAACCATCTCTTCGACCCTCGAGCTATTCTCTGTCAGGCACTAAGCCGTTTTTCGAGGAACACACCCTGAACGAATATGTTCCTGTCTCTGAGATATACCTTTCCAAACAGGTGGGACGAGGTGTGGTCACGAAGCCTTGTTTTGAAAGCTCTCTGATCAAAGACCATTTGCAGTGAAAACACATCACTGCCTGTAACTGTGGGCAGAAAACAGGCAAACCCTGAGATGTATATCTGTGTGAGAATGTAAAATGGCTCTGCTCGGAGCAACATGTAAAAAAAAATAAGAGAGGTGTGATAATGATTTAATGTCCTTGAATAGGTAATTGTATTAATCGGTAAATCTGGGTGGACCACAAGGCTTGTTGGAACTCCTGCACAGACAGGAATGAAACAAAGATGAGCAAAGATGAGTTCACTGGAAGGAACGCTAACAAATACCTGGCGATGATTGTTTTTCTTCAGGAACGCCTCGGTTGTTTAGTTTCAGCTCACTTCACCCTTTCTGAATCATCAAAGTATGTTCATTGACCAGTAAAGCCATTTCAATCCCAGGTACAAATTCATTGTAAGAACTGCTTGCAAAGATAAAAACGTCTTTCAATCAGTCACAAGCTAAAAGAAAGGGATAATGACAATGAAGCAGGATGTTGATCTTTCACTAGGGTCTTCAATACCCCTGTTTCTTTCATGTGTGCTAATGCCATAGCATGTTTATTCAACAGTGCTTCTCTATAGGTCACTTTAAAATGGATTAAGTCCCTTGGTTATATATTTACTATAGCTACAATGCAATAGGACAAACAGTCACTGGAACAGTGCTGCAAATGGTGAAAATGGCAGCAAGGAAAAATGAAATTAAAGTGTTTTAGTAACGTTTTGGCCCCCAGCAGTTTCAGCATGCCTTGCCATGGATTCTACAAGTCTCTGGAACAGTATTTGAGCAATGAACACCATTCACCCAAAAGATAATTTCCTCAGTTGGTGCTTTGATGATGATGGTGGAGAACCCTGCCTAACACACCGCTCTGAAATCTCCCATTGGTGATTGTAAAGGCCATAGTATTTAATTTACCTCATTTTCATTCTCATCAAACCATTCAGTGGGCGCCTTCGCCTTGTGGATAGTGGCGTGATCATTCGGGAAAAGGCCATTCCCATTAGGATAGAAAAGTTTTATCACAAGGTAAAGGTGTTCAGGCAGAATAACTGTGTTTTGTGGCTGAAGCGCCTATCATCCATGCTACAATAATGACAGCTCTATTAAAAGCACTTAGACTTTTCTTTTTGTGAGTCGAATTGAGTTGAAACTGCTCAGCATTTCCATTCATGCCATTTAAGAGGATTAAAACACATGTAATTGTTGATGTGGTGTAATTTTTGTAAGGAGATGTTTATTTTGCATTTTTGGAAGGAGTCTCCAGTGTCAGAGCTTTGTAAGGGTCAGAGGTAACGTTGCAACTAAAAGAAAGAACTGTGTGCTTTTCCAGTTTCATGGTAACGTGACAAGCTGCAATTTTATAAAAAAAATAATAAATAAATTTAAGGGAGAGAGAGAAATAAAAGAGGCTGGTAAGGAAACAACTGTTTCATAACGTAATGTTTTTATAACGTAAGTGATAACAGGTACTAACTTGTTTTTGTGGACGTTCCACAACATGAAACGTAATTACAAATGGATAAAAAGTATGAGGTGTATTTCTTTAATAAATAATAAAAGATAATGATTGGCAAATAGCTGTGGTATACTGCAAGAGGGAAAAATATGTGCCTTTATAGGGGGAAAAAAAAACAACTTCGGGCTGGCTTCAAATTTCTCATTATTTTTTTATAACATGTCCCTGTTGTATTTTAGCCCTTATGTATCAGCAGAAAACATATCATTATAAACTTGTATACTTTCAAATGTATAAATCTGGTCCTTGTTCAAATTACTTTCACATTCTAAACAGAATCACTAACTAAATAAATAAATAAATAAATAATGTCTGTACTTTTTTTTTGTCTACACAGACGACAGTCTACAGTCTGCTTGGTCAGACAATTTGAAACATTAATGTAGCGCTTATGATTTAATGCACTGGAGTAAGTAAGTACAACATCTAACATTATCTTATAGATATTACAATGAGTTAGGGAAGCAAAAAAATTGTTGTCCCGATTCCAATATGTTTAATTGTGTAGCTTTAGTGTGATTTCAAGCTTATTTAGCCAGCAGACTAAAGTCTCACCACAGAGAGTCCTCAGACATGTGAGTATCACATTGCAAGCTCTTTCAGTATTAAGGTCACCGGAATGTCCTTTGTATGAAGTGCCTGCTGTACGATGCAGAGGGGGTTTCAGTGTTTCAGCCTCCTCACATGTTACATAGCAATGAAAGCCTTTTAATAGCTTTCCACTTGAGGCCAACACAAAGTTGACACTATTTCCTTGAGACATTTAGGAGAAAGAGATCAGGATACCATTAATACGTCTCAGACAGCACTTCATAGACGTTCATTAAGAGGCAACTGTTTCTGGAGCGGGATGAATGAGAGGTGGGGAGGAAGAAACAGACGGTGGGAGAAGGAGGGAGGAATGACGTCTGCTCTTTGTCTCTCTGATTAATCGACTCGGCTCACTGGATGGCTGGCTGATGTCCAGCCTGGCATTTTGTTTGGTAACACTATGACGACAGCTGGCATGTCTCATCCGTAACCTGCCTCATTGCTCCCAGACTTACAGGAGGTGTGTGAACTCACTGTATCCATGCTGGAGAATGTATTCTACTCTGTTAAGTAAAAGTGCCACTATAATTATTATAGTGAATAATTATTATTCATCAGCAGTGCTTTGTTTCTGCATGTGAGGCATAACTGTCCATTTCGTATCAGTTCATGCCAGTACAGGGTGCACTACTGATTTGATGCCAGCTCACTTTCTCTAATCTAGTGCCACACCTCAGACCCAACCCAAGTCAAGCCTAAACCTGTATAATTAGGTAAGGTTGTGATATGACAAACTCCATCTCATGCAACATTTATCCAAATTAAAAACTAGTGAGATTGATTTTGTTGGACTTCATTTGGGAGGGAAAACAATTTATGACCTCTAACTAGCAATTTTCTAGCAATTTACTTATGAGTTGGCTTCGGCAAACTGTATTAACTGGGTAGAAGTTTTCTCCTGTTTGGCTTCTTCACTTTTTTCTCCTGGTGTCTGATAAGGATTATAAAAAAACAATATGGACAGAATTTACAGACCACTCATTAATATCAGGAAGTTTCTTTCTTCTTTTTTTAAAAAAAAAAAAAAAACCCAACTTTTTATCATTATCTTCCATCTTAAGCACAGATTGGATTAGTTTTACATGAGGAAGTGGGGCAAAGTAATTATTACCAGACTATCTCTGGGATTTTAGTCTGAATCAGTCATGTCAGTATTTTTTACAGACTTTTCATGCATGCATCTGGAAAGATTATGCTGTATTTTCCCAGATAATATACTGTCTTGAATTGGTAAAGATTCCATTATATCCTGTAAGAAAAGATGTTCCACATTTTTTTCTTTAGTACAAAGACACACCACTAAGCAAATCTTCTATTGCCGAAACCAAAAAAAACCAAGCACTGTCCAAGGTTAAAATGCAGAACAATAAAATATAGGCAGGATTTATGTCTTACATATGCTACTATAGGAAAATAATCAGCAATGGGGTAGTATAATGCAGCCTGGAGTTACTGTCCAGGGGTATTTTGTACCTCTTATACCACAACAATCTGCCAACCACTGCAAATTTTAATTTATTAAACCTGTACTTGTTATCCATTTATAGTTACATTTAATATTGTGGATTGTCCCTATCACTTACATTACAGCAGGTATAAACAGCCGTTCCCTCACGTAATCAAAGTTACCAAGAAACCAGAAAGTGCAACGTCCTCTATCCTGAAGACTTTACTGCCTGTTCGAAAGTGCTGACACTGGAGACTCCTTCCATAAATGTTAAATAAATGTCTATGCGCTGTTTTAGTTTAATCAACACCATCTAACCAAACAAATTCAGGAATTCAATAGCTCTGTGTTATACATCTAAGCTAAGGATCTCAATGTGTAACTTTTAAAACAAAGTTTAAAACTCTTTACAAAAAAAAAAAAAAAAAAAGAGCAAACAGACAGCATGCAGAGCTGTCGTGCATAGAATATCAGGTATACCTTGGGTAATAGTGGGTTCTGCAAAGCTTTGACAGATTCTTTAATAATATCCGGTGCATATTTTAGCGGACTGCTGGGGAGCTGCTTGATTATTACTTACTGAATCACTTAGTCTTCATCTAATTATGGTTCCCATGGTGGCAAATTTATGTACATGGATAATGTGCGAAAAAAATGTTTCTGGACTATGTTATCAATGCTTAATGTTTCTCAAGCGATCCAGCTAGCCTTGACATACTAATCGGGCCTTCCATCTATAAAAATGACTGGAATGGAAAGCTCCAAAATTTCCTCCTGCTTCTATTGATCTGAAGCACTAAGCTAAATTCTGCTGTGCTTCAATTATTCATGAAAGGGAAAGCGTTTTGAGAGAATTGCTGATCTTAGAACAGAGAGCACAGGCTTTTTTTTAATAGAGCTGTGACCGGGTTATTATTAAAGCGTTTTGAGAGAGTTGCTGATCTTCGAACAGGGAGCACAGGCTTTTTTTTTTTAATAGAGCTGTGACCGGGTTATTTGAAGTGCAGGAGATTATTGTGTATCCAAAGCTGTGCTGGCACGTGCCAGACCACGTTCCATGCACACAAGCCCTGGGTGGCACCGACCCAGCCCTGACATATAACAGGACTGATGCTCCAAGCACGTGCTCCGGACTTTCCTCTATTTAAGTCACTGATCTACACGTGGATTTCCCTTGTTTTCCAACATACAGATGTGCCAGTACTGTGATTTATTCCCACACATTTTTTTTCCTTATTTCTGTTTACTGAATAAATACATAAAAGCAGCAAAAATCATATTTAAGGAATAAAACTCAACATGTAGTGCTGTTATAGGAAAACAATCAATGACATGATACGGCACAACACGAAGTCCGGAATGATTTTTTTTCCCAATATTTTATATCCAACTTTTAATTTAGTTCTCAGTTAGTGCCATAGTCTCTGTTACCTCAGTTAGCAGGAGTGCCTTAATTAGCTTATCTTTCTCAGTGCCACAATGTTACCCCGTTAGTGCTAATTTCTTCATTAGCTCACCTTTCTCAGTAAGCGCCATAGTCTTTTCTTTTACCCAATTTAACACTAATTCCTCTGTTAGCTCACTTTTCACAGTTAGCACCATAGCCTCAGCTTGTTCAGTTAGTGTTCATTATTTCAGACTGTTCAGTTAGTTTGTGTAATACAAACTTGATTCATGTGCCATATGTTTTTACTGTATGTTTTCATACAGTAAATATGTTTTACAAAATATAAATTAAAAAATAAAATGGAAATCGAAAAACTTTCACCTAAATGCCAATACATGTGCCATGACTTGACTGCAGTTTTGCACTGCTTTCTCTCTGGCTTTCTGTCCAGCTACACACACACACACACACACACACACACACACACACACACACACACACACACACAGTGCTGAGTAGGCAATGGCTCCACATCGCATCAATCTTCTGGGCCCTGCTGACTGCAGCACTGGACTGAAAAATGCCTCAAACAGTAAACTGCACACTGATTCATATCACTGTATGTCAAAGCAAGCTCATCTCTTTGCAGCTACAGTGACTATAAACATTTTGGTTGGACTTTACAACAGTAAAAAGCACAGGGACGGTGAAATCAATAATCTTTCTCCGGCCTGAGACATAATGCTGCCTGGACTCACACATGATGCTTCATCACTGCTTAACTAGCACCAGTGACATGTGTTTCATAGATTCGTCTGCCTGAGTGTGATATCTTTTGCCATTCTGTTACAAGTACCCCTTGATGCAGAACAAAAAATCCATGGGAAGGAGTCAGACCTGATTGAGATCCTCCAGCCTGGGCGGAGTCAAGCCAAAAGCCAAGGGGGTGGAGACAACTCAGTGTGTTTCAGGCTGGATTAGCTTTTCTAGTGTGTTGTTTCGTGTTGTACAGCATTGTGTGGGTTAGGGTTGAGGGTTAATATGAGGCTTATAGGAGGAGTTTCATGAGGTCCAGCTCCACCCCCTGGACTTTTGGTTCCAGAGCAAGGACTATCTCTGCTGTTAACTGTTAAGGTGCTTGATGGTATACGTTCCTTATACACACATACTCGAGGGTTAATGCAAGAGGATGCTTAAAAACAAAACAAAACAAAAAAATCATTACATTGTGCAGACTGTTCTTAGACTATTATGTTAGTATAGTGGCTAGCTAGCTAACTGGTTCATGCAAGGAAGGGTTTTTGTTTCCCTTTTTTTGAGTAGCAAGATTTTTGACAATGGGCGAAAAACTAAAAACATCCAGTAAACAGCTGTTTTACAGCTGGAAATGCATTGTTAATGAAAGAGGGCAGAGGAGAATGGTCAGACTGATTTGAGCTGACAAACTCAAATAACCACTCTTTACAACCGTGCTGAGCAGAAAAGCATCCTAGAATGCACAACACGCTGAACCATGGGCTACAGCAGCAGAAGACCACATGGAGTTCCTTTCCTGTCAGACAAGAACAGGATTCTGAGGCTGCAGTGGGCACAGACTCACCAAAACTGGACAGTTGATAACTGAAAAAAAATTTGCATGTGTGAGCATGGAAGTTATATAGTTCTTATTTTTTTGTGATAATCAAAATGGGGTTAAAGGTGTGGATGGGTGTTCTGCTGTGATAACAAATCAAATTACTTCCTCTCATTCCCTTTAACCTTGAAACTCCTAGGAGCCACTAGGTCCAGATTTACATTCCTTCTACATTGTATTGTTTTGTCTGTTCTCTAATCCAAGACTTTTCTATTCTTGTCTAAGGCCAAACGAGGACAAAGATTACTATCCCACACTGCAACACGCTTAAACCGGCGTAAAACCTGTCTACTAAATAACCATCGAGATGACCCAGGATGCATTGGTACTTCTGTCTGAGTGAAACAAAAACACAGTATGTGTTGAAATGCAAGCATTAAAAAGGCTTAGCTTCCACTGGTCCTATTGCACATATGTCAGTGATACAGATGGTGCATATCGTTCTCTGCTGGCTTATTCTATTATGAGAATGACCATATGTAATGTTTTAAAGGTGATTTATTATTACCTTTTAAGGGCTGGGTGTATAAGAGTCCACTCATGCATGTGTGTGAGTCTAATTCCAATAGAAAAGTGAGCATAAATTCACTGCTGTTCCCTTTTAACCTTACAAAAAGCTGTTAGAGAGAAAAAAGAAGTGAAAGAAATAATCAGTTCACTTTAGTCCTTTCTCCAGACTGCCATTAATTTTGTGCTTGGTTATGGGTTATACAGCTTTACCACAAGCCACTTACAATACTTTTATTATTCTGTGTCTGGAACTGCTTTGGGTTTTGCAAGATGCATGCAAGTGATAAGGCAAAAAAAAAAAAAAAGTCTGGGTATATACTGAAGAGGAGTCTGAGGTTGTTACTCAACACCAACAATGTGAGAATGGAATGGATGTGAAGAACCTTGTCAGACTGTCATGTAAGAAAGAACTCACAGAGAAAGGAAAACAATCCTTTGACAGGTTCTGCATACTTACCACATGAGTTTATTGCTATCAGAGCTAACTGGAGGCTAACTGGAAACGTTGATAGTAAATGTGCAAATTTAATTTAATATTTGATGCCTGTATTACTCATTGCAAGTAGTTGAGTTACATACGTGTAAAGCAAAACTGGGGTCCTGATTGGTGCAACCTTTGAATCTATCTCGATGATGCAACTCCCACCCGAATTGCAGGTGTTTGTTCGATCAAGTACACCAAAGTGGGCAGTTAATGCTCTCCTCCAAGCATGTATATAACAATATACACAATACAAGTATACCATTTTGATCAAAATCACATGACTTCATATATATGTTGTAAAATTGAGCAA
Organism: Pangasius sanitwongsei; assembly: GCA_037576675.1. Classification (NCBI taxonomy): domain Eukaryota; kingdom Metazoa; phylum Chordata; class Actinopteri; order Siluriformes; family Pangasiidae; genus Pangasius; species Pangasius sanitwongsei. The sequence goes on from CM075022.1 coordinate 16,205,856, forward strand.
GGCAGGAAGCAAACAGGAAGTTTACCAAGTGCTACCAAGCACAACACTAGGTGACTCAAATAATACTTTAATGACATAATAGCTTGTTTAGCAAAAATTGGATTAACAAAACATTAATAAATTATGAATTCTAATAACCTCATAAAAATGTGTTAAAGAATACAAGGTATGTTATACAGTATAGTCCTAATTTAAGTGAATATTAAATGGGTTTCATTTAAAAAAGGAAAATAAAAAAGGCTGCATTACGCACAGAGAATTAAAATACGAAGATTAAGTTATGAATTGTGGCATTGAATAACAAATTCAAAATGGGAAGAAACTTTTGTCCTGAATTTTGGCCTGTTTTGGAAAATCCTGATGTGATTTTGTAAAATATTGGACTGATGCCTGAAATTGCTAAAATTACTTCAGATTACTTGAATTCATTCTATATCACAGTTTCTATTTACAACTTTGTATTCTGATACTTGGTTCCACTGGGCTTTGTGAATAAATCCACTCTGCATGCCAGGAACAGATTTGCACATTGTGTTTCGCCATAATCAAATACTGGCATCGCAAGAGCTTTAAAAATATGACTGGAAGCAATCTCTCTCCTGCTGTGCGCCTGTACTTGTGAGAATGTAATCAGTCACTGGGGTAAGATGGTGCTAGGAGCCACATTCCGGTCAAAAATCAAACTTAAAGTCTGACTGGCAATCAGGAAGAGCTAAACTACTGTGGTGTAGGAAAAAAAAAAAGGTGAAAAGAAATGCTGGAAAGGAGGAAAGAGTGCGGTCTACGTGATTGATTTGAATTAACTCCGTCCAAGTCGCTTAAGATTTCATGTATATCAAAAATGTGGGTGTATCATTTCCCATGTTATTGCATAATAAGCATTTGTTCCAAGTTACAGCAGCTAAAAAGCTAAAATGTATGTTTGGCACATGATATGTTAAAGTTGTGAGAACACTTGTCTGGTAACAGAAAAATGAGCGCTAAGTTTATTTATGATAGCTACTGACTGTGGTGATTTTGCTAGTTAGCAAACTTTGTAAATATCAAAATTTACCTCAGATGTGTTGGACAATTATGGAGATAAGTCTCTGAAAACTAAAATTACACAGTAATTACACCACTAAACAAACTTCCATAGTTTCCATCCTAATTTGGAATTTTAACTCATGAGTTGATGGAAAGTTTCGACTTCTGAAGTCACGAATACTGCATCAAATCTTCTTGTAAATACTGTGAATGCAACATATTTGGAAAATACGGCTAGATACTGCTTAATAAAAATCATAAAACCGTCAAAAGATTTTTGCATATTAAGTAGCCAGATAACTTATAAGATAATTAGCATTAGTGAGATACACTCAGCTAAACAAAAATTAAAAATTATTACTCAGCTTGCTATTCATTACTGATAATGCAGATATGTTTACATTTATAATAACACAAGATAGAACACATTGGCAAACCAGATTACTCCTCACGGCCATTTCTCGATGCTAATACTGACATTTCATGGGTAATGCATGTAGTCCTTTGGTGACAGATTAAACTGTATACACACCCTAAAATAACCATCAAGACGTCTTGCTAGAACAGATTCAACACATTTTAGGATGTGAAACTTTTTTTCATGCACAAATAATAATCATAAATTATAGACTGGTGACAGTGCCAATGTATGTCACCATTTACTGATATCTGGGAAAATTACCCTATTCATGCAGCAGATTAGTTTAATAAAGGATAAATTCCACAGCACAAACAGCAGACTAAGGAATGGATTACTTGAGAGCCATTGGGATGTAATTAAATGGTATTTTTGGAATCCCTACTCACAGCACTTTGTGAACTATATTACAAGTAAGTGCACTAACTTTTAATATATTTAATTTTTAACAACTGATTATATTCTAAAAAGGACAATCATTTTCCACTGACAGCAAAACTGTCTTTGCTTAGAGGAGCATGCCAAATTACACAGAAACCCTGTTCCATCCTGCTACTGACTGTGCTGGGAAAGACTCATTTAAGAAAAATGTAGAATGTGACTTGTCCTTGGCTCTACCTGATGTTTTCATCTCACCTGTGCAGTCATGTGCACAGCCTCCTAATGACCAATTAAAAATGATGGGCGTTCCTTTTATACCACAAACATTTGCCAACATTTACTTTTTTTAAAAAAATAATTAAATAACAGCACATTATACTTTTTATCCATTTATACTTACATTAATTGTAGTAAAACATCCACAATACAAGTTAGTTCCTGTTACCACTTGTTATAGCAACTATAAATCGTCATTCCTTCGTGAGTCTCATATTTCTCTCTCTTTCTCTTGTGAAGTTAATAAGACAAAAATGCAGTTTGTTATGTTACAGAGAAACAGAGAAGTCATGTGTCCTAAACACTTTCCCATGAAGTCTGTCACTTCTGACAGTTATAAAGTGCTGAGACTCCTTAATTACAGATACTGCCTTAAATAAAGCTGTCGTAAATTAAGCCATGAATAAAGCTAAGACCGTTTCCGTGACACATTTCTACTGATACCTGATTTAATCATTTTAAACATTTTAATCATGACCATGCTAATGCTAATTGATGGCCATAAGCCTCATGTAATGACATTAGCCTTGTAGCTCCAGGGTAAAATTAAAGAAACAATTCGATTTCATTTGAAATCAAGTAAAAGGACAAGGTGAAAATGTGCTTTGTCTTCAAATTGTTCTTTTAGTCATAATTTTCGAGCCAGTTTAGCCATTTTTGAGCCCAACTTTGAAAATAAATGTAGCAAAGCCTTGAGCAGTGTCACCACAGCATTACAAATATCCCATATCCGCTTAGATGCTACACAGAGCTAAATAACAAAATGAGAATTCCAGCCTCTAAATAGTCCCTCTAACATTTCTCTTTAATTAGACAGTGAGGAACAGCAGATGCTGGCACGCACTCCAGTCAGAGGCACGGCAAAGCAGCCAAGACTGTCGGTATGGACAATCCAATTATTCAGTAAGCAACCACTTACTGGGACATGGCACGCACCCACACACATGTGAAAATAACGTGTAAGGAGAGTAGGACACACTTTGTTTTCCTCTTTTTCTCCTTCAGTCCCAGCTTTGTGTCTTTTTGGGTAGTGAGGCTGCATTCACTGGTGAGTCAGCACATGCCTGAATGAAAAGGCAGCAGACCTATAAGAGCATGGAACAGTCCCTGGCACACACATACACACACTCACACTCTTGCATCCTCTCTGCACTCTGCGTGGTCATTCAAGCATGCATTATTAATCTTCCCCCAAAATTCGGATGAAATCACATTCATAACGGCTCCATTTAAGGCCACGTCAGGACAGCCACAGATTAACGGCAACACCCTGACATGTCAAAGCTTTGCAGCTGCGATCAGATCAGTGTGTGTACATTAACACAGTTCAGAAGAGCACCTCAAGCACAGGGTGGGTACAGTTCTCAACACACTCATCAGTCTGAAAACAGTCAGCCAGCAAGGAGATGTTTTATTCATGTCTGCTATTCCTCATACTACCACTGTCTACTGAGATTAGGCATCAAAAACGATATGTGCTTTAGAGGTGCAAAAGTTGTTCCTACAATAGATATGACAAGGTAGATGCTGCCTTCACGTCCAGTCAGATAGATTGTAAGTATGACATGAGTGTATATGAACGCACCACAATGTTGTACACACACATCCACGGTAGATAAGAGCTATTTTTAAAAATATTATTAATCGGCACCACAACTTTTGCCATAATGTAAAAAAAACCCTCCTCACTTTCAAATTATAAAACCATACACAGAATTAACAACAAAAAAAAATATCCTGCACATACTTATATATATATAGTATGTATAAACCACAAACTCCTCTGTCTTGACGACTTTCCTGCATTGGAAAAGTTAAGCTTTACTGCTTTAAGTGCTGATATTGGAGACTCCTTTGAAAAATGTGAAATAAAAATGTCCTCACCGAAAACTTCACCACATCAACAAAAACAAAATTTATAGTCAATTAATAAACACCTTCTGACCAATCAGAATTAAGATTTCAACTGTATATGAAATATTGCCACATGCCAAATTTAGGGAAACACAATTCATTCTCTTTTAACGAGTCGAATAAATAAATCGAATCACAATAAATCAACAAACAGCTCAGTGATGTACACTTAGCCAAAAGTATGTGGACACCCGACCATCACACCCCTATGTGTCCATTCTAAAACCACGGGCATTAACACAGTTGTTTGCTGTTAAAACAGCCTTCACTCTTCTGGGAAGACTTTCTATTAGATTTTGGAACATGGCTGTTGGGATTTTTTGCTCAAGAGAATGAGTGAGGTTGGGCAATTATGTCAAGAGGGAAGGCCTGTTGCAGTTCATCCCAAAGGTGTTCAGCGGGTTCGAGGACAGGGCTCGGGGCACTCAAGTTCGTTCACACCAACCTTGGCAAACAATGTCTTGGCAAACCATGCACAGAGGCACTGTCATGCTGGAACAGGTTTGGGCCCTTGAGTTCCAGTAAAGCGAAATATCTTTTCTGTACAATTGTTTGTTTCCAACTTTGTGGCAACAGTTTGGGAAAGAGCCACATATGGGTGCGATGGCCAGGTGTTCACATACTTTTGGCCATGTACTCTATGTATCAGCTGTATTTGGCATCAGATATTGGATCACTGAATACATATGACAAAGGAATTGTTCATTTTATCAATGTGTTTAGTCGGAAAAGGGAAATTCACGAGAAAGTGGTTTAGTCAAGATTGCATGTAGAAGCACACAAACATCTTTGCTCACAGGCAAACCATTCTAACATAAGTTACATAAGTTAGAATGAAAGAATCTCCAGATGGATGGATATAAACTCCAAAAAGGGAGACAGCCATTTAATAAAGACCATAAATAATGCCTAACAATACACAAAGCTCCCTCTGTGTAGGGTCTTGGCCCAAGACGACATATTTTGTGGTACTTGAGAAATGCATTCTACTGTGATTGAAAGCACAATCAAAATTTGGAGAAGGCAAAAAGAACACTGAAAGCTCATTGCTCAGTGTTTCTTCATCTGAAGTAGCCATTTTAACAGTTTTCATGAAAAAACAAACAAACTCTGAACCATGTGATATCAGAGTAGACTATTAATTAATTAGACACACATCGGTGAGCTTTCTATATTGCATCAAAACAACCAAATAATCCCTTGAGAAAAGTTTCTTTTCAGTTTTTTCCCCTTTCATGCTTCTTGTCCTGCTGCCAAGATATTCCACTGTAATGAATCACTGCCCTCAAAAATGTAGAACAGAGGCATTAGACTGCAGCACAAAGCTTTAGGTCAGTTCCCCATTCCTACGCCCCCGGACTTCTCCTGCATTAACAGTCATTTTAACGTCATTAAGTCTCGTTAAAGTAGCAGATGAGTTGAGTCAGAACAAACACGCTGAAGCTTTGGGAACAGACGACAACAGCTTGTAAACATGAAAGAATGCACAGCTTTTATAAACACTGCACAGGAGAGTCAGTAAGTGTCTGTCTGTAATTTAAACAGGTTTGTATGTATAAAAAAATGAACAAAAAGATAGAAGGTTATGACCACCAATTAGCACCATGCAAACCACATGACAAAATCATTACAGTTGTAAGTCATTTCAAATAGACAATAGGGCCTCTTGCACCGCGGGAACCTTTTCATAGTACCTGAACTAATTGTGGAACTACCCACTTTTTGGCGTTTTCGCACCTCTGGAACTGGGT
>CM075022.1:16221337-16249220 GCA_037576675.1 Pangasius sanitwongsei
TGGGATGGCACTTAAGTTCATATGTGAGTCAAGGCAGGTGACCGAATACTTTTGGTAATATAGTGTATATATATATTCATTATGTTCATCATGTTCTATGCATTTATTTCTTCAATATATTTATTTATTCATTATTTCATTTATCTATTTTGTTAGATTTGTTTTATATATTCTTAATTATTCCCAATTATATTTCTATAAATAAATTTTAAATAAAAAAAAAATAAATAAAAAATTTAAAATAAAATCGATAAATTCCAAAACACTTGAGGTAAAAACATTTTTTAAGGTGGTATAATACTGCAAAACTAAATCGATGGCAAAACATTCAAAAATACCTTACGACTCCAGAAGGTTAAGCTCAAAATATATCAACGTGTGATTTTATATACAAATTTTAATATTTTATTCATTAATTCTTTTTCATTAGCAAAGGGTGCCAATAATTCTGAAATTGAATAACGTTGAAGCTGGAAAATGGGAGAGTGTAGACAGCAAGCCTGAGGACATTCAGGAAGATACAGTATGTAATCATCCTGAGATTTTTTTTTTTTTTAACTGCAGTTAGCAGACATTTCTAGGAATAGGTCTTGAGAAAGAAGCTTTAGGTTAAGACAGATTAGAGATGAGGATATTGTAAAGAGGGCGGATTTTTCTCTCTCTTTATTATTGCTGTTCTGAAACACAGGGTTTCCTCTCTGCCTCATGCTAATGATGTCATTCATTCAGGTTTGTGTCGTTTCTGATGGAAATGACCCAGTAGCGAGAGAGAGGTTCATTTATATTCTTAATGCGTGACTGAATTGAGATTGGTGTATATAGAATGCTGTTGGGATGGAAACATTTGCCATTAAGGTGAAAGATGAAATATGAGGAAGTCCTACTAAGTTATATTGAATATATACACACATAAGAGAGAAAAAAGGCTGGATGCATTGCATCCAATTTATATTAATAGAGAGTTTTATAGATGGTGTTAGGTTGAGCTCTGGGGTGCTTGGCGTGTTATGAGTTTCACTATGAAATTCAAACAATCAAAGGGATTAAAGTATTTTGTTAAAGCGACACTCAACTCTGAAACACATTATATATGCTGATACTGAAATATTTATGATGTGTTTAGTGATTCCGGTGCGAATTTGTCGGTTGATGCTATATTTTCCTTATTGCTGTATCTAAGGTTCCAATCCATCCTGGAAAACGTAGAATTCACAGACATGTTGATCAGAATAAATGTAAATCATCAATCAGATATTATTAAGGTCCTGGAAAAGGTGTGCCATTTTAGCTGTGTTTTGATTTAGCTCAGTGAAAGATGGCTTATTCTCGTCGGATGATAGAATACATTAGAGCGTCTGCCTATATTTTAGCCGGTGAAGGCAGGATTAAACATTTGCTCCTACTTATTATAGGAAATCTGTAGTGTCACATCAGACAGACGAACGCAATAATAGAAAGCCTGGCACAGCGAAGCCCCATAAACCCACCCCAATTTATATCGATTGGCTTAAAAGCTTTGGATGTGAGGCCTGTTTTTGTCCGTCACTAAGAGTGTCAATCCCAGTGAGATGACATAAAAATATAAAGATTGCAAGGGAAAGTGAGGGTCAGAATCCAGATCCTATCACTCACTCAGCAGATTTCCTCTTGTTTTACCAGGTGAATCCCACTGAGAGAGAATTTGTTTTCAGAACAATAAAAGGAGACCTGACCAAGTGGCATAGTTGCAATTCTGAGTAGATGTGGGATTTTTTTAAAAGAACTGTATGTCAAATTATTCTTAAATTGTTTTGAATTTTGATCATATTCCACATCAGTGGTGGGGGATTTCAAACATAAACAGTGTATGAAATCATTACTTTTTCAGTAAGATCTGGCGATCTACAGCGGTAGGAGGCTGAGCAGACATTGTGGATACAAAGTAGGTGGGGTAAACAACAAGAAAAAATTGAACTAATTGAGTTAATCATTATGGATGAAATCTTTGAATCTTTTCAGTGACTTGAATCATTTGAATCCATTCAATTAAATGATTCATTTAGATTTGGTCAGCAGTTTGTTCAGTTTGCACCGATATGGAGAAAATATCCAGCTAACCAAATGAGCCTGAACTTCACTCTCTGACTCAACTGATTTACTGAATGAAAGTAATAATTTGTGGCCATATCAAACTCGCTTGGTGCTACCAGTGCAGCCATGGCAACTGACAGTAAATTAAAGATAAGACATGCCCACTAGTAGCCAAGGTATTGCACTAGCCACAACATTTCTATTGTTCTTACCTTTACATATCTACAAGAAATATCTAGAATGCCTTATGAAACAATTATGGAAAGAATGTGATCAAAACAAGTGCATCACTTGTATACACCTGTTGAAAGAAAAGAAGCAGAAACCAGCAGCATCACTAGATAATACTGTTATGGGGAAAATATTCTGCTGCTGCAAAAAGCATTCAATAGTGGTAGGTTTAAAAAACAATTTCAAATCACTATTTAAAGCATCTTCATTAACTCCCAAGATATCTCTCTTAATGTTCCTGATCAAACAATCTTGTGACTGAAAAAATGTAAATAATAATAATAATAATAATAATAATAATAATAATAATAATAATAATTTCAGAGAAATTGCAGAAAAGCATTCATTCTAAATAAGTCAGATGGCACTTGTTAGTGTTTTTTCCTCTCTCCATATATCCAGAACTCATTGTATTTCAGCAACACTTCAGCTCTGTCCTTTGGCTCAGTTTGTTCATCACGGGTCACTTCCTGAATTGATTCCTGCCTACTGATCATGTAAAAACTGCAATATACTAGGTCAGTAATTATTTCAGAACATGCTTTCAGATAAATGCTTCCTATTAGATGGGGTTATGCTGTATCGCCTTCCTCAGATGAGGTCTCACAATCTAAAAAAAATCATAATTGACAGGAAAAAAAAAAAAAAAAAAAAAAAAAAAAAAGGTGTGCTTTCACCCATTACTACTTACTGTTTAAAATTCTGCCTGTTATTTGACAGACATCCTACATTAGCTAAGATATTCCCACTGGTCAGAGACACTAGGAACATTCCAGACTCTCAGAAGTTCGTTATGGGCCTTTGCCAAGAGACAGCATATAAACAGAGGAGAGTTTTTAGTACGTGCTTTTTCATCCTGCCTTCAACAACCTCACAGAGCCTCTGGAACTCATTCAAACCCTCTTCTCATTTGGCACTTTTCCCCCCCAAATTAAATCTTCAGGTTATCTGATGACATGTTAGGTTAAAAATCATATTTATTTTAGTCTTAGAGTTAGGAATTGAATACAAAATATGACCCTTTTGTCCCCATTTACAGTATGTTGGTATGCAGGTCTCTTTTCATGATATCTACTGAGAATATTCATATTCATAACACATATGTGACTATGGAACTGCACAATGCTGAAACAACTTGTATGATAAATGTGGTGCCACATAGCTCCATGATGGCACTTAAATGTGCTATTTAAAGATAGAGATGTGATGAAAAGGCATTACAGGAAGTTATACAATAATTCATTGCTATATTTCTTGTTAGGGAGGTTCTGCACATATCTTAGCAAGTAAAATATCTTGAAAATAGGTCAATTCAATTAGTATTTCTCTTTCTAATATTTGTGTAAAAACAATATAGGATTAGTAAGCCTATATCTAGATTTTTTTTTTTTTTACTTATTTCAAGAAATTGCTATTCTATTGGCAAATATTTTTGCTTATATCAAGCATTTGTTTCCAGTAAGAATCAAAATTATCTGCCAATAGAAGAAAATCTACACAGCCACGTTCCAAAATCTAGTGGATTCCTGGACACGTCATTCCCAGAAGAGCAGGTAGGCCATTTAGGGTCAGTTTTAAAATGATTCAAATCCTACTTGTCTAAAATTATGCATCAGCTAGAACTGACATTACTTGTGGTGTTGCACAGGGATCCAAGATCAGAAACAATTCTTTTTTTTTTTATATCTTTTTTTTTAGTTATGCATATAACATCCAACTATATGTACTTGCTTCAACTGAAGATCAGCAGCCCATAAAAAAAAACCAAACAAACAGATCTTTAATGAAGGTCAAAGAACTCTTTCCAGCTGAATCCTGACAAAACTAGGATTTTCATTAGTGGGGATATCTGCACGGTAAGTTTTCTATCCATTTCTTTCAAGTCGGTGGAAAATCTTTGAAATTCTGTTAGGACATTATATACTGATTTTCGCTCATCTCTTATCACATCCAAAGAGTATGCATAAACTTTGTGCATGCATTTGTTACTTTTAGATCAGTAAGTGCTGTCTGGAAATAGCAAGGAGGCAGATTTTTTTTATTCACCAAGACTCTGGAACTCTGTCACTGTATATCAAGCAGCAAACATCTTTATGGGCAATTCAAAAGCAAGTAAAAACCATCTCCTGTAGTTTTTTTTATTTGTGCTGATGGATTTTATCTGAATTGTCTTAAGTTTCCTGTAAAGCACTTTAAGTTGCTTCAGTGTATTAAGTCGACGTGGTGATGTATAAGCATGAACAACAACAACAACAACAACAACAACAACGCCTTAAATTCCTTCAGGCTGATGCATATAAAAATTTCCAAGAGCTGGCATGTGCAGATGCTGAGAAAACGTTGACTTCACTTTGCCGGTCCTCTCATCGCCTGGCTGTCACGCTTCCATAAACAGCTCCTCTAATAGCACAAGTGTGAACCAGGCTGAGATGTGTTTCTCAGAGAATAAAGGAAACATTGTGCCGACCAAATGAGCTGACCATCTCAATCGCACCGACTCCTCAGCCTGGGAAAAAGGATGAGGGTGGTCACGTGACGAAGAACATCTGAGAGATGAAGAGATGGCGGTGATATTTTGCTTTAGGTTTGTATTACGGTGGGCGGTGCCACTCTCATCTCCCCCTGTTCTCGAAGTACTGACTGGGAACAGCATGATGTGCACCTGTTATCCCCTGGTGAGACGTGACACATTTACTTTACAGTCACAAGCAAGACTAGAGTCTGCATTATGTATCCCCAAGACAGTATTAGAGCCGGTGTGTTGTACCATTATATAAAAATAAATATACACACACCACAAACTTTTTAGGTTGCAGTCATTAAAGGAAGTGCTTTACATGCAGTTTCACCGGTTCATATACTGCCAACATAATCAAGCACGGAGGCACTTTAGTTAAAATTGCACAACTGATGCAAGCTCAGGGACTGCAAAGAACAAGGGAGTGAGATGTCTCGTATTTTACAATTATCAATATTTTATATGATGGCTCAACTTCTCAGCACATACTAAATCATTTCCTTGTGTTTATTAAAGGAGCGGCAGCAGAAATTGTTCTCTCTCTCAGCACTGTGGTGACAGAAGGCCTGTAAAAACAGACAGCTTATAGTGAACCCAATTATGGCTCATATAAATTCTGATTATTACATGAGATTTATTCATTCATTGTCCGCAACTGCTCACATACAATTCAGGTTTGTGTTCAAGACAGTTGTGTTAAACCAGATATAGGAGGTGTTGTAGCTACAAAAAAATGATAGCCATATTAGCAAGTCTTTACCATGCATTTTTGGATGAGAGGGAATATAGAAAGAGCAAATACTGTTTGGCTCTTCTGATATTTTTCATGCTGGGAAGATAACCTTTTCTGTATACAGTGAGTATAAGAGCTGGACTATGAACCATTTTCAGGAACCACATCATTCATAAAAGGTGATTAATCCAAAACCAAGTAGGTTTTTTTCTTATCAACATCTAATAGAACTCATACATAGCCCTCCCACTAAATCTGTTTTATACAGTCGTATTGAGAAAGTGGGAAGATGTAACTTTACACTTTTGACTCTAAATTTGATTCTGTTAAGAAAGTGACAAGTAACACATTTGGAGGAAATACATACACTGTCAAAACTGCATAAACAAGTGAATGTAGAAATAAAATATTTAAAACTATTTTAAAGTTAATATAAGATGGCTTTCTTCAGGTACCACATACAAGCAACGACCCTGGTATTTTGACATATGCTATTTGAGCACATTTTGTATACCCTTTGAATAAAATCTTTTGCACACTTCATAGGAAATTACTGAGCATACAGCACGATATTAATACCCAATTTAAAACTGAAACACTGCTGATGGATCAGAATTGGATCTGCCTGTTGCATATACATGCAAGATCACCTGCTGTTTTCTAATCCTTCCTCTGTCTCTGTGCCAAAAAAATCCACTGAAGATCTGACTGCAGTTTAAGACAACAACTGCCTGAACATCTTGAATGTCTAACACATTCCAAAGGGACATCACATTTCCCAGACTTTATACGGCTCCATCTCTTACTATGCCGACTCAGGATCAGGATAGCTCATGTATATTTTATTCACAACCATTTACCTACATGAAAAAACGGATCTCAGTCCAGGCTGTTAATGAGCAAACTTTTCTACCACTTGTTTCTCTGTATGTTCTGGCCATCAGGAACTGTGGCCCACCAGCACCCTGCCAAGCCATACAACACGCTGCTGTTGACATTCATTACTTATTGATGTCCTGAGGATTTTAATTGCATCTGGGGAGCTTTTCACTTCCGTGCTCTCAGCAGCTAGCCCTCCCACCTCCACCCATACCCATTCACTCATAAGCTCCTGCTGGGTATTGTTGGTTGGTTGTGCCCTTTTTCGTGAGACAAACCACTGTAGATGTTTTTCACATGTTATTTACAACCTCAGAGTGGATGGCACCAGCAGAGTGGATGTCCTGAAGAAAATATTATCTCTACATTGTTTAGTTAAACTAAATTTCCCTTAGCAAGTCTGTTTTAAATAATTTCACATTTGATTACATTTAACCCCATCACTGCAGTGTTATTCATGTAATTCCATCATGTTTGTAAAATTTTGCAAAGGTAAGGTTTGGGGATTTAATTCAGTTTCATACTGAGTACTAAATATGGTACAAATGCTAACATCACCATTTAACCGTTGTAACTTTTTATATGAATCAAGTCATGGTGGATCTGGGGCCAGTACTGCTTCTCTCATGAGTGACCTATAAGGTCACTATAAGGTCCAACAAAATACCTGCAATAACCTGAAATAACACCTGCACTAAATACTCATTTAGGTCAAAACAAAACAAAACACAAAACATTTGTATAGTTCAGCTGGAAAAATGTTAGCTAACAACAACAACAACAACAACAACAACAACACACCCCATGGGAAACCATAAGCCTATTATAGCTATCTAGATACCCAACATTCCTATATTCTTGAAAAATAGATTCATTTCACTAGGTGTTATGCTCTATGAAGCAGTTAACATTATTTAAACATTTGTCATGTCTTAGTAATAAATATACAAATGCTACTTTGTTTTGCTAGCTTGTAAACTATCCTGCTAATCATGTATAAATGCTAATGCTGAAAAGTTGCTTTCAAAACACAGAACACAAACCTAAAAACCTTCATATTGAGATTTGAGGACTTTTGCAGATGTTGGGTGTCGAAACTGCTCATTTAGCTTTGCATACCTCATTTAGCTAACCATGGGTCAGCTCATAAGAAATGAGCTAGGAACACAATGCTCATTATAGGCAAGTCTACATTTGTAAGGAAAAACTTTTCAAACAAATGAATTAACTCCCCAAAAAGCTAACACTTCTGATGCATTGCACATCATAAAACAATGCTTTGGTTGCGAGTAAAACACATAATGCGACATGCTCACTGGCTGATTTGGTGCCACTGCAACCAAAGATGTCTGAAAGTTCTAACAGTGACCGCTGCTACAGTGCTCAACTAAAAGCCACCGACAGGAAGATGACACGAAACTCGCAGGACCCCTACAAACAAGGTAATAGCAATGGCAAAATGTAAACACATGTTAATGGACAACAAATCTCAATTATTACCTCAAGCTCACTTAAAGGATATTTGTGTCTTTGATTGATGTAAGCAATTTTCTATAAAAGAAGTCCATAGCTCGAGCATCTTCATCTTATAATGTGACATGGAGAACATACTCTACAGTCTGTTACAGAATTCAGCCAAGACTTGGCCAAGACTACTATGATCATCTGATACAGTGTGACAAGTAATAATCTTAAAGACTGCTGAAGTCACACAGTCCAAAAGTAGCTCAATTCCTTCAAAACAACTTCACCTTGCATCCCTTCAAAAGTCATTTAAGGTGAAGGAAGTAGATCCTGTTGTTAATGAAACCACTACTGAAGTAGTTTAATGGTGTGTGTGTGTGTGTGTGTGTGTGTGTGTGTGTCAGGGTCAATTTAATCTTCCAGTATGGGAAATGTGTTTACACTACACATCTTATAAAATAACCTCATTCTCTTTGGCCATTGTGTGGAACAAATTTCAGACTTAATGGCTCCCACAGGCTAGCTGCCCAACTCATTATGGAAGACCTGAGGAGAGCATTAGGGTTTCCCCAAAGATAAACACCTTTAAACTTTCCAGGCTGAGTGACCATAGCTTTATGCTGCTTTTTCCAACAGCAGTTTCAATTTTTGATTATTTTTTAGTTATATGGTGTTACTATTGATCCCTGTTGGTTCATACTGTTCTAATTTGTCATTGGAACTTTGTTGCCTTTAGGTTGTACCTCTTGTTCTGCTGGTGCTAACCAGTAGACCATGTACTTTAGAAAAGATCACATTGTTCTAGCATAATGCATTTATTGGGATTGAGAGAACTTACAATGCAACATAAAAAAATGGATATCTATGATCAAAGTGCTCTTAGTTCTAACAAAATAATAAAAGTTATTTTTACTTTTGTATTACAAAGTTGGGCTCTGTAGACATTCTTACTAATATTAGGGAATTAGCAATGCTAGGAAATTGTAGATAATGTGGATAAGTTACTTGTAGAACAAGTGATTTTCTAGCTAGAGACCATCATCAGAATTAAAAAAAAATAACATTTCTGTCTTAGCCTAAACAAGGATCCCAGTTACTAGGTAGACAAAATATTTTGGAAACTTTTATACTAATGGTTCCATAGCTAAAAAATGTTGTGAAAATGTCACAGGTACATTTGTGAAATGTGTGAAAACATTTTCAGAACATCTAGAGAACCTGACTGATTGAACACTCTTGGAACAAAAAAAAAAAAAAAAAATCCTATAACTAAGAAAATTTTCACCAATTTTTGCAATGCATGTTGTTTTTATGGACTAAATGAGGACTTTGATCATACAAAAACCATGTTATTAAAATGAAATAAAATTTAAATAAAATTCAAACAAACAAATAAATAAATAAAAATAAAAAAAGTTCCTTTTTCTTGTAGGTCTGGTATTTTATATAACTTATAACAACAGGAACCTTCCAAACTGCTATATTTTTAAACTATTTCCTTGAATAACAAATGTCTATTATGTTTCTTTCACCACAAACTACTAAACTTTTCCTCCATTCCTGCACCATCTTGTGCATGCTACTTTATTATTGTTCACACCTGCAGCTCGTGATTAGTCTCATTAGTCTTGTCTATATAAAGTGCACTGTTGGGCTCGTGCACGCTTGGGTGCATACAATAGAGGCCTGTGCTTTGTATGATGTGTAGCAACTATATAAAATGTTATGGTCAGATTTATTAATTGTAATCATTCCACACATGCTAAGTTGGTTCTTCAAATGCATTGCAGGACTTGATTAGAATTGCTAAGATGAGCTCTGAGGAACAATCCATATAAACAACAGTTGTTTTTTTTTTTTTTTGTAAAAGCCAGGAACCAATGAGAGTAAAACCTAAGCTCTCCATGTTCACCCTTATGCTCTACGCATTTTCTCAGCAACTTATTGATGGTTTTAATGGCTTTTGCTCAACCTATTCTGTTTGAAATATTTGCTCGACATGTTCCCATTGGTTCCTGACTTTTCAGACACCCTGTAGTTTACTAATTAGCTACCAGGCCAGGCTACTAATCTAACAGCCTTATTAATGCAATGCATTATGAGGGCAATTTAATGCTCTTTAAATAGAAAATAAAATAAAACCACCCCCTTCTTTGGAAGACAATAAGTACTTGTCTGCAATATATAATTTTTTTTTGGTAATTTGTTTGTACTCTTAAAGCCACTCAAGAGAGGGTGAGCAAAGAGGGAAGGAAGCATGAAAAAAAAACAAGAACAACAGAAGGAAAAAAAAAACACAGGCCCCATTGAAATTCAATAAAAAAACCCCCACAAATTTAAACAAAATGAAAAATTGAAAAATTACAAAAAGAGAACAATACAATGGGGAGGAAATGTTTTGAGAGTAGAAAAAAAATTAGTGTTGAAGTAATTAATAAAAGGCAATGTTGTTGGGATACATAGATAAGTATAGTGACTACTGGTATTCTAAATAATGTTTTACAAAGGCATTGCCCTTGAAAAAAATCATGCAGTTTGACCAGTGATTATCTTGTTCCTGTCTATCTTTACAGTTATTGGTTGTTATTTAATTCATTCTGTATTACGGGTGTAGACATGAGCTAGATCAATGTGGCGGCACAGCAGACAAGGTCACCAGTCTGACCTGGTTTAATGAGTCTTCAGTTCCTCACCCAGCCTCTGCATACCTGAGCAGACTGACAATCTGTCCTTATGTACAGCAATCAATATTTTACAAACAGCAAATTGGTTCCTTGGAGGCTTGATTGCAGAGAGTTTAATTAACTATGCTCCTTGTTTAGAAGATGGTGCTGGGGCATGATGATAGCTATAGCAAGACTATATGTCACTACATGTTATTGCAAGAAAATACAGCCTGCCTTTAAATCGTGAGCCATTTGATGTCATGGAAACTGTTTGGTTTATTCTTTCTCAGCTGGAAAGAAAACCCTGACTTTTATTCCTTATATCTCATGGTACTGAAGAAAACATACTGTGGCATATGTTTTATGAAAATCATCAAAGATGGAGTGGTGTGATGCCCTGATTTGATGTTACTATTACTATTACCACCTTGGCATTGATTGTTTTACTATAACATCATGTCCTGAAGTGTTTTATTCCATGTATACCAACTCACTAACAACTACATATTTTATTTATAAATTAACTTATTTAACTTTCAGTAAAGGAACCACTTTTTTTAAAATCTGTCTCTTATGAACCACTGACACTGGAGACTCCTTCCAAAAAATGTTAAATAAACATCTCCTTAACAGAAAACTTCACCACATCAAGTGTCAACAATTATGTGTTTATCTTAGTTAAATAATACTTAAGTCTTTTTGGTTAAATTAAAAAAACGAGTATCAGTTATACAAGTGACTTGCTTGTTGCCATTGAAATGATAATGTATTAGAATGCACACATATTAATATAAACCTGATTTGATGGAAAATTAATCAACATCTTATGACCAGTCAGAATTGAGTATTCAATACTGGTATAAGAGGATAGTATTCATTTTCTTTTATGATATTTTAGAACTACGGGTGGTAAAGCAAAGTCATACTCTTAAAATAGTAGCATTATTTCTCCTTGTTTGTTTTTGGTGCAAAGCTAATTACAGTTAAAAGTTGTATGTTAATAAGACCCCATTCTGAGGCTAATTAAAGGGATTCTTCAAAGGTTTCCATTCCTGGACCAGGCCACAGTCTGTTGGGATGAAAGTACAGGAGACTTAATTTTATACATGCACAGTTAACTATGGAGCAACAACAGAGAACTGGACCTAGGGGAGGCCAGACAATAATGGAAGGCAGATGCACTGCTCCAGATACACTTTCATGGCTTATTTATTTATATATTTTTTACCCTGGGCTCTCCATCATCGTAAAGTAGCCACAGCTTTAGGCAGGTTTGTGGAAAAAAATAGAACATTTGTAGTCTTACTTTTGTTATTTGGTTGTGCAGCCGATATCTCAAATCTGCTTGGTCAGTAAGTATTGATTCATTGTCTATAATGGCAGCTGTGCTAGTAGTTTAGCTACAAATTGCAGATTTATATTAATGAACTCATTTTAAAATGTTATTGTTTCTATAGTAACAATAATCTAAGACTGTCTCCAGAGTCTCCACAGTGGATCATTGGTCCACATGTTTGATTTGGCACAGGTTTTATGCCAGATGCCCTTTCTGACACAACCCTCCCATTTTATTTGGCACTGAGAATACTCTCCCAGCAGATGCGTCGGTTCGAACCCAGGCCGCAGCGGTGAGAGTACAGAAAAAAAACATGCTGTTCTTTAACAAAGAAAAGGGTATTATCATTGATATGATGTTTTCTGTAAGGAGATGTTTATTTAACATTTATCAAAGGAGTCTCTGGTGTCAGTGGCTAAACACAGAGTCATGATACTCTACACACAGAAACCCAACAGTGTCCTGACTGATGTTATAGCAGACCTGCAGAGATAAAATAATTAATTTGTTTATACTGACTGAAAATGTCCAATAAGTCGATTTTCCATTCTGCCGGCAGAATGGAATGCCAGTGTACTGCTAGAAAGGGTTAAACAGTTAATGTTGTGGATCATTATTCTGAATGTCATTTCTGCACTGTATTTGCTAATATGTATTTTGTGTACATTTAGAGAAAAATATTCTACTCCTATTTTAATCATTTCTGTAAAATAGGCAGCCTACAAATACAAATAAAACACATTTTAATCCTTGACCCATATACATAGTATAATCACTTGGTGAACATAAATGTCACCTTATTATTAACTGTTTTTTTTTTTTTTTTTCTGCACTTAGAGCTCACTGAAATAAAATGTATGTTTTTAACTGTTCTGTACGATGTTTTACAATATACTGCCAATAAAATATCCTCATATTCCCAATACGCTATAGTCAACTACTCAAGGCTATCCTCAAATATACGTTAAAGTTCAATTTAAATTGTGATGTTATTGTATGATATCTATATCAACTCATGTGAAATGTGCAACTTTTAATGGTATGTACGATTGAGTGCAAAAGTTTGTGCACCATTACTTTGAAATGCAAGTTCAGTTTTGTTCCTTTGTTAGCAGTAACACGTTGTAAAAAAAAAAAAAAAAAAAAAAAAAGTTACGATATTCATGGTGATTTAAGAACCATCATTTCTGGATTATTATTTCAAGTTTTGTTCCCCTAAGGATTTTTTTTCAGAGATCCAGCTTTACTAATTGCAAATCTATAACAGTTTGAGTTAGAGAGTTTGAGTCTGTTTGAACATTTTGTGCCTTAAATCAATTAACTAATGGATGTGAACGTTTGAATTTTGTCTTTGTATGTTCTGTAGATTGAACAGTAGATATGAACTGTAGATTTTTTAAAATCCAGAAACCAGTGGGGATGCAAACTTTTGCGTTTGACTGCATAAATCATGTACTGTACAATCATTTCCCGCTTCTCATTTCCCAACATGTCAGAATTGATTTATGGCTAATGAAGCAAGCAAGGGACCAGATATGAGCTCCCTGTAAACAAATCTGACTCCGCCATGATTTACTGCACCCAGTCTCTATGGGTTTTTTTGTACATGAAGGGTATTTTTTTTCAGGTCCTCTATCTAACTGAATCATTCCAGGCCAGCCAGTCAAGGTCATAACCTAGTAGCTGGTCTCCTCATGCCAGCTTTCCCCCATTATAGGCATGGACATTTCCTTCCCAATTCAATCTACTACACTTGTCCTCCTCTGACTCATGCCACAACACTGGTCT
This sequence comes from Pangasius sanitwongsei, assembly GCA_037576675.1. NCBI lineage: Eukaryota > Metazoa > Chordata > Actinopteri > Siluriformes > Pangasiidae > Pangasius > Pangasius sanitwongsei. The sequence goes on from CM075022.1 coordinate 16,235,023, forward strand.
ATTCCTCTAATTCCATTTGCCTGTCTGAGGTACTGTGCAGAAAATTCATCATTGAGACTGAGTATATCTGCAGCATTTACATTCAGGCTTTGACTAAAGAGGATTAAGTGCCTGAAGAAGCTGATTAAACCTGAAGAAACTGAAGGAATTTAAAATACTTTAATTTATTTCAAGAGACTGAAAACATTGAAGATGAAGATAAAAAAAAAACCAAACATCATTTTGCAGTCCTCAACAGCCCAGATTTGGTGAGCCTGTGTTCATTGTAGCCTCAGTTCCTGGAGTGGAACCTGATGTAGTCTGCTGTTGTAGCCTGTCTGACTCAAGGTTTGACGTGTTGTGAATTCTGAGATGCTATTCTGCTCACCATGGATGTAAAGAGTGATGAGTTGAGTTACACTAGACTTCCTGTCAGCTTGATTGAGTCTGGCCATTCTCCTCTGACCTCACTCACAATAAACGAGGTGTCTCTCTGAATCAGACCTGCTGGTCACTGATGTTTTTTGCTCTTCACATCATTCTGTGTAAACTCTAGAGACTGTTGTGTGTGAAAATTCCAGGAGACCAGCAGTTTCTGAAATATTCAAACCAGCCCATCTGGCACCAGCAACCATACCACGGTCAACATCATTGAGATCACATTTTTTCCCCATTCTGATGTTTGATGTGAACATTAACTGAAGCTCTTGACCGGTATCTGCATTATTTTCTGTCCTTATTAAATTGGCTGGTGAGTTTATTTATATCTATGTTCATTCAAGTCCCTGACGTTTTTCCTTGCGCTGCATGTTTTCGGTTTGTTGCTATGATGTGCTCATGTCCTGCTGACTTTTTACTAACTGTGTAAGTACATTTTCAATCTTTGCTGCATTTTATATATATGTGTGTGTGTGTGTGTGTGTGTGTGTGTGTGTATATTATAAAGTAACCTACCTCACTGTCATTGTGTTTTCTCATGCTATTACACTATCTGAAGCTAGTTAGCTTGTTATCATATTGTGGCTGCTAAATCAAATGTGGCTTCTTACAACAGGTCGGTTATGATGAATATACAATTTGTGCAATTACTTTACAAGTTTTTGTTAAATGCATGCACTTGGTGGTTTAACTAGCTAGAAAACCCTAGTCTACTTTCCATTCATGTGATTCATTCATTCATCTTCAGTAAACTCTTCCTGGTCAGTGTTGAGGACCTGGATTCGGAGCCAGATGGGAGAATTCAGCCTGGATGGGATGCCGGTCCTCCGCAGGGCACCAGGCACACATACATTTACACAGTCCTTCATAGCAATTTGCTGTAACCCATCCACCTGCTTGAACCCAGAGTAAACCCATGCAAATAAGGGGAGAACATGCAAAACTCCACACAGACAGTAATCTGAACTCAGGATTGAATTAAATATACTGAATTTTAGTTCGATTCGATTCGAACTGTTTGATGAGTCAATGGAAATGGTATTATTGGTAATATTATCCAAAAAAAATTTCTAGTTTAATGTTAGTAGATAAATTATTGAGACATGTAATGTTGCAAAAAAAACAAAATTTAGAAAATGTCACAATTTATTATTATTATTATTATTATTATTATTATTATTATTATTATTATTAACATGCATTATCTACAGTGTGAACCATTCCATTTTAAATCATTATGCACACAAAGTGTAACAGGCTTTTTTAATCGTGTGAATCATATAAGATATAAGCTCTCAAACTCATAAGACTGTAATGTCAACAATTTAATTGTAATGATTTCAAGTAAATGCTTTCTGTTAGAAGCAGGGGTTAGGTCACAGGAGAAGAAAGATTTATTCATAACATTAGCAGAACAGCTGGATTAAGAGATTTTTTTTGGTTTAAACATAATGAATAACTGGCCGATATTAATAAGAACACTGCAAAATCCTATTTATTTCTGACATCTTATATTTTTGTTCATTAGATTTTTATTTTGAGATAAATTTTTAGTTTAAGATTACTTGAGGAATGTATTCATAGTACAGTAATACAGTACAATGCAATTACATGTATTAAGGAATTATCTTTTGAAAGAAAATTATTGGCATGTCCTTTCACAAGGAAGTGACATCACATGTTGACTGCATGCTTCACTCATCCAGTTATCATAACCGTGGAGAAGAGGGCAGCAAAACAAAAGCACAGCAGCTGAGCAGCACACCGATTTCTCCAAGTGCAATCTGTATGCAGAGGATTCTTCGTGGATGCGCCATAGCAACGGAGCTGCAAATCTGTGTTGCAAATTATTGGCTGAAACTCAATTCACACCACGCAGAAGACTGAGTGAAAGGTGGACTACAGCATATGACTGGGGGAGTTCTCCTGTTAGGATCGTGACCACTTCGTGACGCTTGGCTCTGAGGTGCTTAAGCTCACGCTGATAGACGCTCAATCAGTCCTGGGGGGGTGATGCTGGTTGACAAATGGAAGGACTGAGCGATTGCATGCTGGAGACAACATGAGCTGGATCCTTTTGTGTCTGTTTGCCATGCATGATCGACGGTGGCTAAATGAGGGAGAAGACGACGAAAAGAACCCTTTCATTTACCTCTTGGCTTGCCTTAAAATTCCCCTTATACTACACTCTGTTCACTTCCCCTCCCCTTTCTCTTTCTCGCTTTCGCTCTCTCACTCCCTCCCACTGTTTCTCTCCTCCCTTCACTCATCAAAGCCAGTAGCCTAGTATTCTCTCTACAGCTGCTTCCTCTATGGTCCCTTGGAAAAACAGCCTGCACATCTCTCACTTTCTTCTCAAGGCAAGACCTTTTTTAACATTTCATCGCCAGCATAGCAGGATGCTTCCATGCAGGCTTTGATTCCTTTCTCTCCTTGTGCTTTCCCCTTCCCCTTCCCTCTCCTAAATTCCTGCCCTTTGACCCTGACCCTCCCCTTTCCCCTCAATTGCCCCTTACCCTCTATTCCCTTCTCTATCTTCACACCCACTTGACCATGTTGCCATGTGTCTGCCGGGTCCATCCTCTCCTTGCCTTTATCTCATTTGCCTTGCTGACACGAGGAGAAAACTGTCCAGCCACCTGCAAGTGCCCGGACCCTCACACGGTGGATTGTAGCGGACGAGGACTCACTCGCCTCCCAGACGAGATCCCGCTGGATGTGCGCAGGTTGCTGTTGTCCAACAACTGGATCCCGCGCATTCCCTCTGACTTTCTTGTGCTCTACAGTGACTTAGTGTATCTGGATCTCCGGAACAATTCGCTCTCACACATTGAGCCAGGAACCTTGAGTACCTCCTCCAGGCTAGTTTTCTTGGACTTGGGCAGCAACAACCTGACTGAGATCCCGAAAGGAACATTTGGTGAGTCACGGAGCCTCATCAAGTTGCGCTTGGGCAACAACCCTCACCTGAGCATGGTCAATGAGGACGCCTTCAGGGGCTTGACCTCACTACGAGAACTTGAACTGGAGCGCAATGCCCTTTCCAGTCTCCAGGTTGGTGCGCTGAGCCAGCTGCCTTCTCTGCGGGTCGTCAGGTTAGAGGGCAACCCTTGGGTGTGCAATTGCAACTTTGCTAACCTTTTTGCTTGGCTAGTTGAGAACAGCCACAAGCTTCCAAATGGTAAGTTCTTGAGATTCTGTGAAAGGATAAATGTTCTCATCTATGCTTTAAACAATATTTACTGAAGGATTCCATCTTTATTATATTTTCAGTCAAGGCTTTGCTATTTATAGTAACTCAATTAAAACAGGGAAGCCTTCCTAAGGTCTAAATTTATTTCAGCACCCAACATGAGGGAAGTTCCAGAATAATGACACATAATCTAGGGCAGTTTTCCAGCCTTGTGAGGCATCTTGTTAGGCTCCTATGGGTACAGCATGCTTCCCTTATTCTCAGCCCATCCCATATTTAGCATTCCACTCCACATGGGGATGTGCTCTGACTACGTCATACTTTCAACAATCATGCCAAGCAACTGCTTTTCTCCTCCAGGTCTAGCCTGGAGTTAGCCAGTCATATGCATGCTACTTATTTATATATATATATTTTTTTCAAAAATCTCTTTTGCTGAAAAGCTGTCAAGCCTTGGCATTGAGTTTCTGCTTGGGTGAGCTGCATAATAGATTGTGGTAATGGAGGCGCTTATTTGGAGTGACTGTTGGCGTGACAGTCCAATTTTATTTATTTAAAATTTTAAAAAGCAACTTTAACAACCTGTTGTAACGTCCCCCCTTTTGCATCACTGGCCAGTGAACACCATGATGTAAGCATGTCAACCACACAAAGATGCTCTCTGACTGTACTTCTACCAATACAGTACTTATAGTTAGCCAAGTAGTAAGTTTTTTCATTTATGCACAGGGACTAGAAGTATTTGTGCCACATGCTGCATTCAGGAAAACAAAGTAAAATGAACTATAGGAAAACAATGAAAACAAATGGTTTTAGTTTTTGCATTTCAAGTCTTAGGTTTTTGATTTTAAACCGTGTCCTCAATTAAATAACATGAAGCTGATTGTGGAACTGTAAAAATGGGAGAGACATGGGAAACATTGGAAAACACCCTGGATGGGACATTCTCCCAAACGTCCTTATCTCATAAACTGGTTTTAAGATAAATACATTGGCTACATTGTAGTTTTCCCTTTGTTGCAGTAGAAATTCATGTTCTTGGTTGCATCACAGCACAAGACATTTTACAAAAAGTTTTATAAACTCACAACTTTTTACAGAGAAAACACCAGTAAAGGAATATCACTTTTGTCTAGATTCATACATGATCAAAATGTTTTCTATAATTTCATTGTTTAAAATACAAGGAGTAAAAACAAAGCATGTACCAGAATCTGCTCTTGAATCACTAGGAAATGAAAACCCTTTTTTTATGTACAATCACTGGACTAATGTTTTTCCCAGATGCAAGAATTGGTAATTCTAAGAGATGAAGATGAATTGAGTTACAGGACCACAAAATCTGATTATGTGGAGACGTGACCCAGTGAGCAGAATACAAGCAGAGTAATTACTATCTACCAACAATTAATCACTGATACCAGATAATGAAAGATCATGTAGCAAATGACAAAAAGACTGCTAGATAAATGCACTTACATGCAATACAAACCATCAATATGTTCTTCTAAGCAGAAGCCATCCAAATAAGACCATTTGAAGATTGAAATGACAAAAGCACAAGTTGAAAAATAAATAAATAAAATTAAATGGTCCCAGCTGTCACATTCTGTCAGCCAAGGTCATTTCTCATCAAGGGGCAGATGTTTACTGTGCTCACTCAGAGGTTGACTTTCTGACTACCAAGTCTCAAGGACTATTTTCCAGAATGACTTTTCCTTTTAGAGTGAATGAAAATACAATAGATTACTTTAGATAAATATAGTATCAGATGAGCAAACAGTGTAGAGCTGGTACTGGCAGTACACTCTTTTAAGAAGCCAGCCTCGCAGCATGTTTACACATGAGCATGACCTTGTGCTGTCTTTGATACTTCCTAGAGAGTTTTGAGCCGAGGGTTGGGCAAGGGGATATTTAGTGTAGTGACAAGGAAAGCTCCTGTTAGTATCTGGTAAATTGGCAGAATACTACCAGTTAGGGGTTGCAAATGCATTCACCATGGATGTTTAGTTACTGCAGTCTAATGAATGGGTATTACATGGAGCAATAGAGAAAATGAGGCTCATACATAAGCAGCAGCAGCAGCAGACCAGGAGCTGTGAACAGAGCCATGCCTTTGGCGTACATGCCAACTGGCCCAGCATGTCTGTTCTCCCAGATTCACTTAGGAGCTGCATCTCACCTCACTGCTTTTTACTGCATCACTGGCTTCTCATGACTTAGGGAAAGGCCGAACTCTGGTTGGTCACGAATAGAATAAACCAGAGTGACCTTTCCAAATACAAATAGGATGGGAGGTGGGAGATCTTCTGAAAGGGTTTCCTAAGGGTGAACAGGCCACAAAATCAAGGATGATTTGTCAGGGGCTAGAATATGTTTGAAGATACAACAAAAGAAAAAAATAATTTTTTTTTAGGGGGATCCCTGACTCGGGCCTACGTCATACTCCTAAGATGCATTTGAAAACAAACATGTTTGAATGGTTTTTCCTATCTACACTGAGGCAGCATTATAAACCACCAAAAAGCAGAAGCTAGACATTTTCAAAAAGACCAGCTCTTTCTATTTATAACAGACCCCATCATTGTTAGGTGATCCAGCTCCAACACCATACAAAACGTATTAATGCAACAGTTGCTGTAGATGCTGTTTTGCACTTTTTTTAGTAACTGGTAATGACCAAATAAAATGAGCCACTTTTCAAGTCTGTCCATTAAAACACTATAGTTTACAGTGTCAAAGTCCAACAGTACCAATCCAAGGCAACAGTAGATCATTTTCCACTTTAGCCAGCAATTCTGGAGACTGAAATGGATCATGTTATTGATGTTTAAGAATTCTACATCCTACAAAATTCACTGCTTTGGCTTATTGCTTGCCTCTCTGGTTTAAAGTAGCATGAACATGCTCACTAGAAACATTTTTCCAATGTTATATAAAAATTATATTTTTATAAAACATAAAAATATAAATGTGGATAGATAACTTTTGTTTTTAGATGTATCCGTACAGATGAGTGAAAAAGTTAGCACACCCCATGACTTCTGAGAGGAAAAAATGGAACATGCACCTCTATTTTACAGTTGTTGTTTTTTTACAGCAGAGAAAGATCCAAGTGAAAAATTACATGTGGGTGTTTCCTGCAAGAATCCAAAACATAAAGAAGTTTTGCCCTGACCAACTCAAGGGTGTCTTGCTATGAATGTATAAATATTGCTAAATAATTGCTTTTTTTTCAAAATGTAGAAAAAAGTTTGTTATATTGGCCCAGTTATCTCTTATCTCATGTTTTAAAAAAACCTGTGTGTGCGTGTGTGTACTGCATTTTGCATTGAGGATGAAGGAGTTTTAAATCAAAAAGCGGTTTTAAATCAAAATGACGCTGGCCCTCATGCCCCTAGGAGGGTTTATTACCCTCTTGAACCCAACAGTTGAGATACAGTCTGAACTTCAGATAGCTCATCTCAGAAAACTGCCCATTTTCCATTAGACATGAGCTGACTCGCTGTACATGATGGACTATGCCTTTAAACACAAGGATGGATTTTCTGACTAGAGCAAATCGATGATTCTTCTATAATATTCCTGGGAATAAAGAGAAATGCCAGGAAAGAAAGTTTATACATAGAGTTATGAGCTAATACATGCTGTGTGAAGTTAGTGTGTGTATTACAGCTAGTTTCTGTCATGATGTGTAGAACTATAAAGCTTATTCCAGGAGTAAGCAGGAAATTGTCCTTAATCATAATTACATGGTATTATCTTACAGTAAACCAACACTTATGTAGTTATGTACTACAGGTAATGTCAAAACTCAATTGTTCCTTCATGGTAACTTGATTCTCTTGGTGGAATTACTGACGTAATTTATTGTTGTAAAAGAACAGGTCAATTAATTTACCTGATTTTAAACACGCTTCTCTTTCAAACCACTCAGTTCAGCATCAGGATTTGAAATTTCTTACATGCCCATGAATGACATCTCATATTTACAGTTTTGAAAAGAGAGATAATTAGGCATGGGCCACTGATGAATACCGAATTTAGATTTCACATTAGTATATTAGTATAAGAGGTGACATGGTACAGTGAGTTGTGTTGATGCCTCACAGCTGTAGGTTCCCCAGTTTGATCCCAGGCTCTCTCCCTGTATCTGTGTTTCCTTTGGTATCTTCCCATTTCCCAAAAAACATGGCAAAAAAACAAAAAAATTACCCCTGTGATATATCTCTATCCCATCCAGGGTGTATTCTCCCACATCGTATCCCTGACCAGGATAAAGCAATTACTGAACATGAAAGAATAATATGAAGTAATGACATGGTTACATAACATTTGCTAACTACCATATCCATCATAATCTGCAGTGAAAATTGTTTCCATCCTGATTACCAACAATCATGCATTTGTATTATAACAAACAATCTTGTGCTAGTAAATTAATTACACATAGTATAGATTCAGCACCTAGAATGGTGGCTCTGCTTTCTTTGAATGGAATACAATGATGTGGTAATGATGTTCTTAGGACACACAGCCTAGACGAATAGCTGTGAGTGAACAGATTTCATAAGAATGTGTGTGGGCCTAATTTATGGTCCAACCACGATATAAAAATTAATGCCTTATTAGGGTTTTATGGCTTATGGTACATGTCCAATTGCAGGTCTGCTGCTTTGTATTCATCAGTAGTGTACACTGTTGGATTTGTTGTCAGCCTCTCTGTTCAGCTGGAAAATTTCAGTGATGTTCAACTTTATTCAGATGAGTGGCCATATTGCATTTATCCAATCAGCAAATTACTTCACAAAGGGGAAGGCTTTTAATTCAATATTACTAAATCCACCTAAATGCCCACCAGCAGCAATGACAAAATGTGCAGCTGGACACAGCATCAGTTTTATAACTTAATAAATCTATTAACTGCCAGTTTCAGGAGGGTGATGACGGTGACCACCAGTCATGCATGACAGATGTTTGCTCATTTAGAAAATAAGGATCTCTGCATTATCTCTTGCAAGTCTTCTCAGACTGTAGAGCAATAGTGGTCGTGACCCACACTGTACTGTATCTGGGTCTGCTTTATGGTGCTTAACTGGGTCTGTATGGGTCTGTGCTCATTCACTCACTCATATACATACATACATACACACACACCCACACACCATGCTTCTGTTCTCTATGCAGTCTGTGCATGCAGAATCCAGGATTAATGGATTAAAAATATCTCTAACTATGTGTACTATTTGTAGTAGGATCAGATGTTCCAAAAAATTTTATCCATGTAAAAGATGAAACCCTAGTACTAGTTTCCAAATTAGGTATATTAAGTATAATTTTCCATTTAAACATGAAATACTAAGGTGAATTAAACAGCTTCAAAAACATCATTGTGGATAAATAGAAGAAGCCTTTATTTGTCACATATACATTACAGCACAGTGAAATTCTTTTCTTTGCATATCCCAGCTTGTTAGGAAGCTGGGGTCAGAGCGCAGGGTCAGCCATGATGCAGCGCCCCTGGAGCAGAGAGGGTTAAGGGCCTTGCTCAAGGGTCCAACAGTGGCAGCTTGGCAGTGCTGGGGCTTGAACCCCTGACCTTCTGAGCAGTAACCCAGAGCCTTAACTGTTGAGGCACCAACCATGCCTTTACCTTGAGTTTATTTAAAGTATAAAACCACAATAAAGTATCTCAAATGAGCACGAAGGCTGCACCTAAAATTGCACTGATCATGTAAACCATGAATGTTGAAAAACATTAACAGCTATAAATTCCGAAAATCTCAAATGTTAGCCTACTTGCTAATATCTATCTACCAAAATACCAAATTGGAAACTTTGTAAATATTTTTGTAGTAGAAGTAATCAGCTCACTGACAGAACTTGAAATAAATTATATTATTATATCGTCTATTCACAACCGAGTTGTTCATATGTGTTATTTAAAGACTAGTAGATGACTGGGGGTGTGGTTATGGGAAAATCAATGATGGTGATCACTTCTGTTAATAGCAGCTATAAACATTTGTTCCCTCACAAACCTCTCTTTTTTAATGTCGTAAAGTTAGTAAGACAAAAAACAAAACAAAACAAAAAACCCACAACCGTCAAATTTCTTGTTACCATGAAACTGGAAAAATGCAAACTTTGTCCTGAAGACTTTCCTGTGGTGGAAAACCTACTGAGTGATATAAAGAGAACTGATTCTAGAGACGTCTTCCATATGATCTCCTTAGACAAACATCTCCTTAGACAATACTTCACCTTATCAACAATTATAAGTTTTTCTTTGTTTAATAATGTATTTATAATCTCTTTATTATTAGTCTTGGAATATATTGTGGTTTATGCATCTGAGAGAGAGTTGTTACTATAGAAAGTATAACATATTACAATGAGCACATTAATATAAGCTTGTGAGTTGAATTACAGCAAAAACAGAGCTGCTGTTATAGAAGATTAATGAATGAATATTATCCTTCTGAATAATCAGAATCAAGCATTCAGCAGAGTTGTGGTGTAGGGAGAATATAAAACAGTCAGTTGTATTTGGGTGAAACTTGTGCTGAAAGAGCTGGGTGGTAAAATTAGCATAATATTGGACCAAAATGAGTTGGAAATTGGAAAATGGAAATTTGGCTTGTGTCCAATTAAATAAGCAACATGTTTGTATTATATGATATTACTCTGGCACCTGCATGGAAGTAGCGCCAATTGTAAAATGTAGAAGTATACAATAAAATCCATATAAGCTTTCATTTATCCCATGATCATGTTGTCACATCCTGGGAGACTTCAGGTCTGTAAAGAATTTGATGCACAACTAAGGCCTGTGCAGCTTATCCGCTGAGCTAGTTTGGTGATAAACAGCCCCAAGTGGCCTCCAGTTTAGCACTAGCCACTGCCATGAATCTTTTAATGGGAAAAAGTGTGTAAACATGATCCGCTGCTGTCTGCCCTGTGTTCAGGTTAAACGCGGACAAACCACATGTATAATTCGGAGCAGTCCTTGTCTCTCAGCCAACAGCAGCACTGCACTGGTCAGATACTGGACTAGCGCAAGTTTAGCACCAGTACCATGTGCCTCAGATCAGGATGGAAATCAAAAGCCACCAGTTTGATGTTTGATCATTAAACTGTAGCTTCACACTCATGAGGGAGATTGAACAGGCTGGGCTTCTGCGTCACAGCTCCTCTGAGGTCCTGTGAGCCAGACTGCATACAGGCCCAGGCATGCATGAAAAAACGGTTCATGTGACAGGGTCACTGTGTTTATTTCTCTATGGAGGCTTATCCAATTACCATCCACTGATTATTTCATTTACAGCAATCAGAACGTGCCAGTAATGTGCCACAGCAGGACTATTTTATGGAAAACTTTTACAAAAGGCCTTTTTTAAAATACAGAATTAATGGCACCCTTCAACAAACACTTCAAATATTCTGTGTTATCAGATTGAGAAACTGTTTCTTCTAACAAAATTATATTAAAATTATAAAAATTCTGGTAAATTCATTGTCACCTCTGGAAAATATTTCAAAGGAAAGGTTTTTCTTGCCAGGGGTATCCACGTATGACCATATATTACATTATATTACATTGTAAGGGTGCCAATAATTTTGAAACCAGTGTACTACAAAAAATATTTAAAAATACAATGTATTAAAACAGCTTCCCCATATTTTTAAGCTCAAAAATCACTTATGCATACTATTTGTTTTACAGTTAACTCCATAATTATTGGCACCCTTCATGAAAATGCAAATTACTGTAAAAGTTAAACTTTAATTTTCTACTCAATGAATTGGATGGACCAGTTTCCTCTAACAAAAAAGGCACCAATTAGAAATAAAATCTAATGTCTGTCAACCATTTCAATTCTAGACATTACAGGAAGTTTGTAGGGGCACCAATAATTTGGAAATCACGGTTTTGCGGAAAAAATATATTGTATTGCTTAAAATAATGCTACATGCAATCCTAATATTTTTTTCCCCTCCATTAAGGGTGCCAATAATTATGGAGTTGGCTGTATATATTACAATGAAAAGCTAGTGATACTGTAATACTCTGCTTATAAATTCTGTTGCTGGTAGATGCATTTTTTAAAATTATTTTTAATTTTAAATTTTTACAGGAAAATAGTCAAGAGCCATGCTTTACAGCTGATTGTTGTTTCTATGTGTGTTTGTTTACACACGACTCCACATTGTAAGTGCATGCGTGCAGCAAGGGGTGTGTGTGCGTGTGTGCGGTTAGCTTCTGTGTTTGAGAAGATGACATGTGACGGTGATGTCAAGTCCCCTGCATGAGGGAAACCCCTCCTGATGCATGTGAGTCACGCTCAGCCATCACACTCTCACATTGTGAGTAGGACACGTGAGCGTCTCCTCTCCCATCCTTCCATGGGTTTATACTCTGATTTAATATTCTGCTCTATCACCCCCCTGCTCTCCCCCTGTCTGTTTAATGGTTTAATCCACACAGGGTTGAGGCTGTGACAGATTAAAAATGTTTATTTTTACATTTCAATACTTTTTCTTAAAATGAATATTATAAAGCCATGTTAAATAGATGCATAATGTATAATGATCTTCCATAAGAGGTGTAGCAAGAAAGATTACAGTATTCCTAGACTAAAAGTATTTGCACCATTTCTGAAAAGCCTTATGTAAGGTTTTGCTTTAAACAATATTTTTTTTTAAAATGTTTCCTTTGTGCAGGAGTAGTAGTAATGCAAAATCCTGTTTTCAAAAGTATTAGCATGAAATGCCATTAACATTTTGAGAGAATAACAGCAGTGAGCTTCTTCCTGTAATGTCTAACAATTGTGGAAACACTCCTAGAAGATTTTTGGACTTTCCTCTTTGCAGAACATGGAGGTTAAACTCCTTTATATTCTGGGGTTTGCACACATGGATGTCCTCTTCAAACCACCACATTTCGACAGTGTTAAAATCTAGAGATTTTAACTGATTTGGTAACAAAACTATTATTTATTTATATGTTTATTTGCCATCATTACTTTGTTAAAAGATCAAAGTATTAACTTCCTGGTAGAGGCAACCTGGTTTTCGGTTAAAATATCCTGGTATTATGCATTCATGGTACCGTACCATTACCCTGAACAATCACCCGCTAAATGGTCAAAAAGCATCCACTGCCATATTTTGATTGGGTTTTATGGATGTAGTCTGCTTTTTTGTCAGCCTTTCTTGCTAACTGTTTTGACAACACATTGAGCTCTAATGAAGCTTAGGGAATTTGAGGAGCTTCCTTTTCTAGCTTGTTTTCAGGAAAGGCTAATTTCATGCAATTCTTCCAAACAGCTTCTTGTTATGGGCATGGTGTTTTGATTCTGAAATTGTCAGGTGTAAAGGTTTATTTTCTTGGAGGGTGCCTATATTTTCTATACTATCAGCTGTACATTCATTGGGTGGAATGTACATGTTCTGAAGATGCAGGTGTGTTTCTACATAATTTTGCTCTAATAGTTTTTTTTTTCTAAAAATGTATCCACCTATCCATCTGTCTTTACTTCCCTGCTTATACTGACTGCAATCCATCAAGTAGTGACACATGGGGGAACCTGGCCGTCTGTTCGGCTTCTCCTGGCCCGCCGTGATGAGAGTCTCTCCAACGAACGTGCTTGATCGCTTCATCTCATTAACTCGAGCCTGACATAACCTTCACACAGGTACAAATGATAGAGTAGCTTTGTCTTTTTCAAGATGACTTGTCCTCTTCAGCCAGGGGAGTGATCAGCTCTACATCTGTGAATACAAAAGATATTCCTTACAGTAGGTTTGACATTAAAAACCGGGATTTTTCAGAGTGACACAGATGTACACGAGGGAGTAATGTTTCTGTTCCTGCCCTTTATCTCTGTCCTTTGTGTGAGTTTTGGAAAAGGGCAGAACGGCGGCATGCTGGATGACTCATTATGGACCCACTGCTGGGTGAAGTCAGACTCTCTTTCTTTAAAATCTCAGCTGTCTATAAACAGAGGCAAGACAGACTATATTATAAAGAAAATCTAAAAACCTTGCTGCCATTGAGTGTTGTCGAGGGTGCAAACACAATGGGATTTATATATTTGTGATCAAGACTCGCTCATTTTGTCTGTTTGTGTTTGAGCTATGAAACTGAACAAAGTACACATCACTAGAAAGCTTCTGCCAGAAAATCAACACTTTTTTTTTAGAAAGCGCCTTTCTATAGCTGATCCCAGTGGATGTCCAGCAGCCAGTGACGCAGATGGAGTTTGAACACTTACAACAGGAGAAATTCTGCTGGAGTTCTCTTCAAGGACTAAAATATAGTAAAATATAAACGACGCAAACTACTTCCAGTGTGCTTCAGAATTAGGTAACTGTTGACTCAGCACTTGTTAGATCTCAATTAGGCTGCCAAATTAGAAACTTTCCTGTGTGCTGAATAATATTAGCTGCCCCACTTTCTTCTGTGAAAGAAATGGAGAGATTGATTACATCATGTCTGATATACTGTATCTATACTGTATCTATAAAGTGTGTGTGTGTGTGTGTGTGTGTATATATATATATATATATATATATATATATATAT
>CM075022.1:16249320-16278167 GCA_037576675.1 Pangasius sanitwongsei
ACAGAAAAGGTTCCTGTCAAAAGTCATAACGACACCTGCATTCTCGCACTTTACAGATGAGGTCAAGAGAATAGGGACAGAGTGTGTGTGTGTGTGTGTGTGTGTATATATATATATATATATATATATAGTATACTAAACCACACAAGACATCTTACATTCTTAAATTATATATAAAAAAACCTTTATTATATAAAAATGTCAGATTTACAATTGCATTTTGATTCTAAATGTGTACATCCTTATATCTTGCCCCGAACTGATCTCAGACCTGCCCTTGAGAGCTGATATATGACTTGTGCTTCGCGAAGTCATGACTTTACTGCTCATTTTGTGATATCGTAGGTTACATATAGCTTTCCAGACTTCATTGCCCAAAATAAATCACAGAGCTACCATCTTCAGATCATAATCCATGGAGGTCAAAAATATCCTCCCATCCAGAAATGAATGGATGCATGACACCATTAGAACAATGACTTCCATCAGTGTCTCCTGAAAGCAAAGCAGGGTGTTAATGACCCAAATATGCCCTCAGCCATTCATTAAAAAGTTAACGTTAGAAGAATGTTGTATTCACAAATGCATTACTCAGCTTTCAGAGACAGCCTGACGGCACATAGACAGAACAAACACCACCACCCCCCCACCCCCCCTAAAAAAAAAAATTAATAAATAAAAAAGACCACTGCTTTAGTATAGTAAAGGGAGATGAGTCTGGGCCTGAGAGAACTCTGGGAATATAAATAGAAACCATTTATCTCTTTTGCCTCCTGTGAGTTTGGTTGATGCTTAAGTATAGCCCATCACACGAGTCATGCTGTCTTATGAACTACTCTTAAATGTGCAGACGACATCATTAAGGCCAGACTTTAGTGATCGAGAAGTTACAACTTTATAAAATACAGGAGAAATGAAATGTTTCACGCTCCCCACGGATCTCATTAGAGCTATTGCTGATAAAAGCTCTGCTGACATTTAGCAAAGTGTAATTACCATCTGCCTCGGCACTTTATTCTTTTATGTAGGTGATCCAAATGTCTCTACAGAATTTTGGTGATGTCTCAAAAATTCCATTGCAGTGATTGTAACCCTGCATTCACACTCGCAAGAGCCAAAGTGACAGCAATTGTTCATGCATGACACTGAGTCACTATTTCAGAGACAGCAGCAAGTGATGGCAACATTTAAATTGAGGTTTTCTCAATTCGATGCAAAAGCGACAAATCCAAACTGGCTTGAATGATTCCTTGGACCAATCCTGTGGCGTGTGTTGTGCGACATTTCTTCAGTTCCCCACTCAGAACTTTGATTTCATATCTGCAACTACTTCCCATTTACTGTCTGACAATCAAAAACGGAATAAAAACTTAGAGACATTACAGAGGAAAATAAAGCTTGGAAGGACATAACAGAGATCGTTGGTGCATCTGAGTGTATGTAAATAGCTAGTGCAGTTTGCTTGCACTGCTAATCTGCTGAAAAAGCTAGTGTGAATCGTAGCATGTAAACCTAACAATCAAGTGACATACTGATTCGTGTTTTATTTAAGTCGGGTTTAATGAATTAACTGTAGGTTACATATTTTGGCTATTATTATTTCTTATTGGAACTGAAAAAAAAACTGGCCAAGAGACAAAATGTGCAACAAACTACAAGCGACACATGCAACTTGTTGCACGCTAGTGTGAACCTAGGGTAAATTTTGGGCTTTCGCAAGATGATTAGCATGCAATTTTGGTAATGATATATTGACCTTGTGCACAGGAGTCTCATATAGTAGTCTTATTCTTAGGTTCTGTTGATCTATGACAGGAGATGAAGCAAAGAGGGTGGGGCAAAAGTTCTTTTTCACCCATTGTGTAAGATTGTCTGTATTTTTGGTTCCTATCAGATATTCGTTCCTACTGAATCAGCTGGTGAAATTCACTGGGTTGCTATGAAGTGTTTCATTTATCCATTTTGTGCACATCAAAGACCTATAGTCCATCAAGTAGACAAAACAATGTAAAGAGCAACATTTTGTTTTGGCTTGTTCTGACACTAGCAAACGGAGGCATTTTCTACATAAGTGATGACCCTCCAAAATTTCTATTCTTTGCAGGAACCTTGATTTGTAGTCAAAATCAGCAAGATGTTTCCTTTTAATTTGGAAAATATCTTGTTTGTGGTGGTTTGGTGGGAAAAACTAACATGTCTTAGTAAGCTGGATCTGTACTGGAGTGATTTCACTTCATTTTTTCCAAAAAGTATTCTAGCCCATCACTCCAAAATCTCCTAAAAGTGTTCAGTAGCATGTAGATCTGGGAGTGTGAAGGTCATAGCATATGATTTACATCATTTTCATCCTCCTCAGACCATTCAATGGGTCTTCATGCTCTGTGGATAGGGGTGGAGTCATCCTAGAAGAGACCACTCCCATCTGGATAGAAATGTTTCATCATAGGATAAAGGTGATGAATCAGAACTTTGCAGTGATACTTCTACTACTTCTCATGGCAGCAAAAATAAATGCCTCCATACAACATAACAGGGCCAAATTTCTATGGCTATATCGCATTAGCTAGGTGCTACGGTGCTACCAGTGCAAGTGGAAACAGCTGTAAATTAAGCTAGGAGCATCCACTGTAGAGCAATGTATGACAAAAAACTGCTGGTTGAATGCATGGGAATTAAAACCCTGTAACAGAATTAACATTTATATAAATAGGTTTGTAAATAGATTGATATCTACTGTCTACTAAAAATAAAGCTTTGTATATTATTGGTATTATTGGGGACAGAGTTACAGTCAATACATTATTATAACGTGTGATTAGGCGTGTTGTGACATCCAATCAAATCAGCTTATTTCCATGAAGAACCAAGCATGCGCCAGCGGTTCCCTTGAATAACGTGTCCCAAATACACACTCGAAGACTCAAGGCCTCATCAATGATCCACATTTTGTTAACGCCACCAAAGTGTTGACTTTGAGGAGGACAGTGAGGCACCATCACATGATCTAAACATGGAAATCCACTGTAGCAGGAAGTAGAATAAGCCTGCAAAGCCACTGACATCTTTTATAATAGTCTTTTGGAGTGACAGAGCAGGGACATTAAGGCGAACAGGGACATTTGTTTTAGAGCTAATTAGAATTCAAGAGCACTTTCTCCCTGTCAGATTTATAGTCTGTCTCTAGCGCTGGTCAAGGTTTCCCCCTACCAACACTGCCATAAATACAGAGCTATTTCTGGGTTCTGTCATCTTCCATTCCTAAATAACATAATGTTAATGAAGAGCTGAGTGTTCTTATTTGTGACAGGAAATCTGATCAGCATGCTGAGAGCATAATTTTATCAACGGCAATGAAGACATTTTGTACTTTTAATTTACTGTAAATTGTTGGTAGGACAAAACATAAGAGTTTTTTTTTTTTTTTTCATAGATATGAAAAAGCTGATGCCTCCTTGACCTAAGGCAGACATGCCACACTACAAATCTAAAATTAAATCTATTTCTATACATTTGAATCTGTTTCAAGCTTAAAGTGATCTTGTTCTATTTGCAGATTTTGCTAGAATTTAGTGCTAGAAAATAACAAAATTACTTCCAATATATAGAAAAGAAAAATATATATGAATTATATACAGCTTTATACTCGTTTATACTACTGCACTGTTGAATCCTCGAGTCAGAAGGTGTTGATTAATTTTCTAAAACAGCAGCTCTGTACGCAGTGCTTACTGTCATTCAAATCACAGGTTTATATTAATGCACTCGTTCTAATACATTATTGTTTGTATAGTAACAACTTAACCAGGTACTTGTATGTAGGATGTGTCACAGAATCTAAGGCTAATAATGAACAAATTTTTTAAAAAGTGCAAAGAAAAATGTTTTTGATATATTGTATGTTTTCTGTAAGGAGATTTTTATTTAATAGAAGGAATTTCTAGTGTCAGCACTTTTTGGAACAATCAGTAAGAGTCTTCAGGACAGAGGACATAGTGCTTTATAGTTTCTTGGTAACATGATAAGCTGCATTTTACACTTCAAGAGAGAACAAAGAAAGCCTGCTGAAGGAATGACTGTTTATAGCTGCTATAAGTGAGAACAGGACTTACTTGTTTTGCAGATAGGTATGACATGTCATTCTTTAATTAATAAAAAAAAAATTGATTATTGACAAAATGCTTTGTTGTAAGAGGAATACAACACACCAGGATGACTTGTTGGGCCATATTTGCTTTATCGTAAACAGATAATGAAATCCTGCATAGATTCTATCATATTCAAGATACTTTTACTTAAAAGAATTTTTTTGCTCTCTATTTCAGACTTCATTGGCTTACAGTTGAATCCAACAGTAGCTAGCATTTTTATTTACGCAAAACCAATAGTGTGATTAACCTCTGTTCTCTCGCAGGTATAGACGGTATGGAGTGCTCTTTGCCCACTGATGGCCGCCGTGTGCCTCTCAGTCAGCTCTCCCAGGACAGTTTCCGGGAGTGTCAAATCACCCTGACCCTCACCGACTTCCTCATCATCATCTTCTCGGGCATCTCTGTGTCCGTGGCGGCCATCATGGCCAGCTTCTTCCTGGCTTCCACCGTGCACTGCTTCCAGCGCTGGAGCAAAGGTACCAAAGGCGAGGATGAGGAGAGCGAAGAATGATCAAGAAATCGGACCACACGCATTGGACTGTGTGAACAATCAGACACCAGCTACATGAACGAGGATGTCTTTGGATGAGAACAACACGGCACACCTGCACTATAAAAATGGCTGATTATTCCCATCAGTGGACCAATGGATGAGTAACATGGAAACATGGAAACTAGCCATAGTATTTAAATTTTGTGGTTCAATTGTTACATTTTGGTGTCCTCAGTAATGGATTACAATCAGTATCATAATATAATAAGATAATATTAATAGTCTTAAAGAAAAAAAAAAGACTTGCTGCTATTTTATTGTGCCAAATTAGTGCGGATAAGATGGAAAGCCTAGTTAAGAATGTTTTAATAGAAACTGTAGCCTGCAGACAAGCAAAGTTGCAGGTTGAATATAGAACTAATATAAAATTCTATGGTCTAAGGAAGGAAGGAAGCCATTCGGTAGTTTCCTATTTTGTTCGCAGGTCTAAAATACTCAACAAAAAGCATAAAAAGTAGTGAGACATCTATTTAAGGAATGGATAGCTCAAATGTTGCACTTTAAAAATAAATTTCCTCCTACATCCTGCAGGCCCTCGGTCTTACCTAATGGACATGCCCAGATCTGCCAAAGATGATACTTAGAAATGAGGGACAATACGAGTTTTAAATGGTTTAAGAAACTGGAGGTGTGGTAAAAAAAAAAAAATATATAGATTTATTTTTGCTTTCAGACATATGTGAATATGTATAATCAAATGACATATCTAAACGTATTTGCGATATTGCATATTTAACTTAAATGTGATGCTTCCAGATATTCACTTAGTTATGGAGGCAAGGGAAGAAGAAATATGCTTCCTTCATGCTGTGATATGTCATTGCTTACATCTTACTCAAAAAAAAAAAAAAAGAAAAGAAAGAAATATTGGTATATCTGTTGATTGTAGTCCTGTGTAAACTGCAACAGCATTCAGAGGTTTTCACCTGCTCATTAGTATGACATTGTATATTAAAACTGTAAGTCACATAATTAAACAAAATCCTTCAGTTTAGCAATCTGGCTACATAAATTAGATCTGCAAAAGAAGCCATATTTCAGACGATCTTGCTGAATTGGTTTGAAAGAAACCAGGAGCCATATTAGAGAAACATTGAAAATTAAGATTTAAACAAAGCTAACATTGCGTTTT
Source organism: Pangasius sanitwongsei (assembly GCA_037576675.1). Lineage (NCBI taxonomy): Eukaryota > Metazoa > Chordata > Actinopteri > Siluriformes > Pangasiidae > Pangasius > Pangasius sanitwongsei. The sequence continues at coordinate 16,255,154 of CM075022.1, forward strand.
TCATAGAAACAATAGGAAATGAAACTTAAGCTAGACCCCCATTTGGGTTTATCCTAACACTAGGACACGCATTTTAGTGAGTTAGGGTGCTTCCTATCTGAATTATCTGGGAATTGGGATTTGTTCTAAATGACATGGGAAGCGAACTTGTCATGGTTGGCTAGTTAAGGAGTCTTAGCTTCCTAATATGGCTCTAGTTGAAACCCTCTCTGAGAGAAATAAAAATGCTCTTTTGCAGGGTTCTACATAGAACCTTTAAAGGTTCCCCTAGAGAGATAAATAGAATTACCCTTAAGGATGCTACGCTCTCCAAACACGAATCGGTTCTTTGGATAGTTAAGGGTTCTTTGCTTCCTAAATGAGTTAGAGTTCTTGCGGAAAAGAAGCCCTCTGCATGTAGGGTTCTACATGGTACCTTTTAATGATTGCCCCAAACATAACCGCGTTATTGATTTATGTATTTTCCCAAAATCAGAATCAGAAATAGCTTTTATTGCCAAGTGCGCTCACACACACAAGGAATTTGACTTGGTATGAAGCTCCCAGAACACACATTCCAATAAGACAGTGAGACATATAATAAAAAAAATTACAAATAATAATAAAATGTACTAATTCGTGAAATATACATGAATACATAAAATATATAAAAAAGGTTCCCTTTATCACACTTATGTAGATTTGTATGTAGAACCCTATAACAAAGTGTTTCCTTTCAGAAAAGACTCCATGAAGAGCCTCTTTAAAAAGCTAGAACCCTTAACCATCCAAAGAACCAATGAGGAACCATTTTTTTCTAACAGTGAACCATTTTCAGAGGCTTATTTTATTTTTTATTTTTTGCAAAGGAATAATAAAAACTAATATTTAGTTTAAAAAAAAAGTCCTCTTGTGTTCCATGTTATGCAGTCAACTCCAAAATTATTGGCACCTTTGAGGAGAATAGGCATAAATGAATGAAAAAAATTCAAATATCCTCCACAAACACTCAGATAAACGCTTTCCTTTTCATTTACCAAATATTATTCTGATAAGGACTGATTTTAAAAATATTTTTATAAATTTGGCAAAATAATCTTATATAGATCAAGAATAAATGAAATGTAAATAAAAATGCAAACAAATTGTAATAAAAATTTCAATAAAAAAGAAAAGTTTGGTTACATGTAAAATCACTTTACTGTCCATCAGCTTGGGGAAAATCAAATGGCTTTAAACACAAAAGACAGATTGTACAGTAGTGCACAAAAATCTCATCGCAAAGTTAAGGTGATGAGGCTTAAAAAATGAAATGAAAATATCAAATATCAAAAGTGTATTAAAAGGGCAGTAAACGGAAAAAAATCTGAATATGATCAATATTTGTGTGATGACTTTCTGCCTTTTCAAACTACATTCATTTTCACAGGTTCACTATGGTGCAGGTTTATAAAGTAATCAGCTGGTTGATTATTTCTGCATCTTGGAGAACTTTTCCAGCTCTTTTGCACACATACTTCTGTATCTGCAGGTAACAGCCTCCACAATGTTGAGATCAGGGCTCTGTGGGAGCCAAAATCATCTGCTAGAGAGCGTCGTGTTTTTCTGTTCGTTGAAGCAGTTCTATAGTAAGAGAATAAATTGAAAATCCGCTCTTTTCTACTGACACACTAATGCAGAAGGCATAAAATAAACACATAGGATAAAACTTATATAAAAATACAGGGCAGTGTGTTCAGTGTACTATAGTCTTATATAATTCTGGGTGACTGCACCCCCGAGAAGGAAACTTTGCTTTAACAACTCTCCTCTTGGAGCGAGTCAAAATGATTGACCCTTTTCTAAGCACTCACACAACCAAGCTATTGGATTTGAACAAGCAGCAGTGATTGCACCACATCAGATTGAATGCCGTCTAAAACACCCTAACTGTCTGGGACCGTAATCAATATTTCCATCATTTCCATTTCCAGAGTTAGACAGAGTTAAGAGTTACATGATAAATAAAATAGGCTGTATGCCCTGTATTCCCTAATATTGATGATTGGTTATACTCAATATATCTAACAATACCCGGTGTATATGTATTAGCATTTAAATTGTGGCCTGATCATCTTAAATATCCACTAATCTTTCTCATTGTTTAAAGAATGTGTGCTCGCCATTGTCAGATAATCTGTGTGAGAATGTTCAGAGATGGGTTATAGACGTCATGCTAAATGGAATATTGTGATGACAAATCATAAAGACTTCCAAACCAAATATTCTTCTGTAGCAGGAACGAGTTCTTCAGTGTGCTTTTATTATTTTGATGCTTTCTATGCAGCAATTTCTGATTGCAAAAATACTGGATTTGCATGTAAAATCAAATCACACTTTATTTTACTGTATAGATGACATTTTATGGGAAAACACAGTGCATAAGTATTCACCCCTTTGGATTTTTGCACAGTTTGTTTTATTTGAGCAATTTGTTTTAATCCCATCATCTTACTTGAAAAAAAATGTGGAAAAAGACCAAGGGGGTGAATACTTATTCAAAGCACGGTACATGGTAACATATGGTACATACCTTTCATATTGCATATTTACTAAAGTACACCATGTGTAAACTCCAAAGTTTGTACAGTGGTATTTGGTGTTAAAGTGAATAATTAATCTTATACCACAGCTCTGTTGAATTCTCAAATCAGTAGATGTTGATTAATTTTCTATGACTGCAGCTATGGCAGTAGTTAATCTGTAATTCATATCCATATAATTAAATATTAAATTAAATTTTAAAATGTATTATCTTTGATTTGGTGAAGCTTTCAGTAATGAGATGTTTATTTAATATTTATGGAAGGAGTCTCTAGTGTCAGTGTTTCAGGACAGATGAGGTTGCACGCTCCAATTCCTGTGTTTTTTTTTGTCTATCTTAACTTCAGGAGAAAAGAAAAGAGAGGATGGTAAAGAAACGATTGTTTTATAGCTGGTATAATGTGATAACAACATGAAATGTAATTATAAATGGACTAAAAAAAAGTACGGCATATCATTATTTAATTAATAAAATTGGGGAAAAAAGGCATCATTAGCAGATTGCTGTGGTATAAGAGGAAGAAAACGCATCTCGCACCACCCAATCATTGATTATTTTCTTATAACCGCATGCCCCAATGTACTAATAAGTGGAATCAAGTGTGGCTGTACACACCTGGATGTTTTCACATAAGTTACTATTTACTTTCAAATTCAATATTCAAAGAATGCACATGAAATTACTTGTAATTAAACATTAAATAGTTAAAAAGTTACTGCAACTATGCTTCTGTGCTGTAAAATAAAGTGCAACTGAAAACATTTTTGTCTGGTTTTAAGTTCTGTAGCTTTGGGCATTTCCAGAAAAATATGGTCATAGACATATCTTATAACCCATCTCTGAATGTTAAAGAGAGCAGGATGCTGTGTTTATTGTCATATGTGTCTTGTACCATACTACTGCTGTTACACTGTAAAGAGTGTAAAGTAATGTGTGTGTAACACTATGATAACATGGAGTTAAAAATGTTTGTCCTGAGTCTTGAACACCATGTATACCAGTAGATATCCAACTACTATGTAGTTACATTAAAATGTGAAAAAACAGACCTTGTTATTTTGGGTTGTTATTTTTATTCTTGCCTGATCTTAAGGAATGTCATCTCAACAAGTTTACTTTATCATTAATAACCTGGGGTGGAGAAAATCTAGAAAACATTATACTTACGTGAAAGTTCGGGTTTTGTGTTAAAATCTCACTCAATTAAATGTTGATATGATACTTGAGCAAAAGTTAAAAAAAAAAGTGTCCACACTTTTGTGCTCAAATATTTAAAAAAAAAAAAAAAAACATGTTAATAAAAAAAAAATTAATAAAATACACAAACATGACTAATTTGGTATCCAAGCAAAAATAACAAAATATATAACTGAGTCTTGATCTTTAAAAGTACTTTAATATCAAATTAATGATCTAAATTGAAATATAAGGAGTTTATTTTAAATAGTAATATAACATATGATTCTAAGTGTTGAATTTCAATAATAATGAAGTACGAATGAAAGAGTGTCTGCTGAAACAAAGTAACAAGTAAGCTCACTTTCTGTACTAAAATACAGCTGTCTGCTAATGCAGCACATCCAGATATGAAAGAAAAAACCCCACTGAATTATCTTAAGGAGGTGAAGCATTTTAACACAATTATTCAATGACCATAAACTAGATTTTGTATCATTTATTATAAGCAGAAAGTAATAACCCATTTAAAGAAACCTTTAGATATGATATGAAATAGGAATAGGAATCTGATATGCCTACCAATATAAAACACATTATACCACAGAAATAAATGAATAAAATGCATGATGTGTCATATTTTAAATAAATAACAATGTGTAATTGTTGGTAAATTGTTCTGTTCTAAGAAGAATAAAACACTTTGGCACATACTGTTACTGGAAAATAATCATCTTCATTTTGGGCTGCATCACACCATCCTGTCATTGATTATTTTCCTATAACAGCACACCCCAATTGTTTTATTCCTTACTTACTGTCTGAATATAAATGGTACAGAAACATGGGAAGACTGATACACTGCCAGAGTTAGTGTCTCAGGAGACTGGCAAAATGTATAAAGGAATATAAAATAAGGCTGTAGGCATTGTAATGTTTCGCTTGAGTTTCTCTAGTTTTACAATGCCTAACCTTAAATGGAAGACTCATTAGGTTATAATAGCTTGGGAAAACATTAAATAACACACCTCATTTGAAGTGGAGGCGTAGTTCATTTCAGGGACACGACTGTGCTGATCAGTCAGCTCTCAAAGAGAAATAAATAGTGCTAATACTCCGGTGCACTCACTTACTGTTTTAAACAAGGCAATGTGAGAGCTTCCAGGCATAGGAAAAGCAGAAAACGAGGATCCTCCTGCATCCATTTACCTCATTAGGTTGCCATGGGAACAAGCCTGGAGGCTGGCACTGTTAGATGCTGAAGCGTGAGCGGAGAGATGGAGAGATAGAGAGAGGAGGAAGAAGAGAGATTGGGAATGACCCGTAGCACTGCTGCCCTGCCTGGCCCACCTACACTAAACAAATGTGGCATCTAATCTTGCCTGGTGAGGAGGAGTCAGAGCGAGGGAAAAGCTGCGAGGGAAGAGCACATCCAGTGCACAGTTTGGCTCTGGGACTATTTTAGTTTATGTCCAAGTTAAGGCCCCTTTAATAAAGCGATCAAATTGTATTTTCGATTTCTGTCTCTGAATACAGAATAAAATAGGACGAAGCAGAATGTAATCTTTATATTCTCCCTCCGTGTCTCGTCTCGTCTCGTCTCGTACTGCAGCTCAGTGCAGGAAGCGAGTGAATTGTAAGTAAGCCGTGACCCAGAAAGCCCACAGAGGAACGGAGAAGGAGTAAGCCGACACCTCTGGAGAGATTTATGAGTCCTGGCTCATCATCCCAGGGTGGATTCGAGGTGATATAGGACACTCAGGTTACAGTAGTCAGTCCTCTGGGGCATAAAGAGCAACACCGGTTAGTTAAATGATCCCAAAACGATCTGAGCAATGCTCATTTTGATTGTATCTGAGTCTAGACATTGCCAAAAACACGCTCAGACTTATGCAAACAGTAAGAGAGGGGAAAAAGCTAGGCTCAAGTCTTTAAATTGAATTAAAAGAGGGACAGAGGGACTGCCTAATTTATAACCATAACAACTTCCAGTGTGACGGGTCAAATTAGCACCCAGTAACCTGGAGTCAATTGTGCTTCCAATCAACTGACAAAAAATGTATGATGGACTATATTTTGTATGTTATAAAAGATCCTAAACAAATGAAATTCTAGGCAATCAACAACACATGCTACTGTTGGACATAAAATAAGCATCTCATTGCAACAACGAAAAGACAAATTTAAGTTGTACTAGACAGTTAGTCAGCGATCATATAAAAACAATCTAATAAAGACAGAGAATGGGTGAGAAATACTGAGAAGGTATTTTTTGGGCTCTCCAAAGTCAGTTGTAGCTGGTCAGATAATTAAAGCCATTAATTCATAATTAGCTTTTTGTCCTGGGTCTTCACCACGATTTTAAACTTTTAACCACAGCATTGTTGAATTCTCAAACCTGATTGGTCAGAAGCAGTTGATTTCATTTTCTATAGCAGTATAGCAATATAGATTCACAGGGGCTTGTGCGATGGACGCTCTACATAATCTCAGATTAATAATTAAATAAAGTGTTTTTTAACAAACGGAAACATTTGATCATTATCTATGTTGATCTATATTCACTGTTTTTTCTGTAATAAAAATAAGTGTAACCGTATTTTGCTAGTAAATACAGGGACAATAATGATGTTTTTATGATGAATTTTATCTAAAATCAATTGGCTAACTTTAGAAACCGAAATTTAAAATAGATATTAAGACACCACTGGTGTTGTAAAGCATTTTGGGGGAAAGGTAGAGGTTTCAAATCAACTTTCAAATCATTACTCACTGAGCCACATGAACACTGTTGCAACCTGGAGCTGAAACACACTTAATTAGGATTTTTACCATTTGATTTAAACGATATAATAATAAATAGTGCAAAATATATTTTAATATGACACAAATGTTCATTATTTAAAAAACAAAAAAAAAAACAAAAACAGAAATCTGTTTGGTTGCATAAGTATTCACCCCCCTGGATTAATACTTGGTAGCAGTTATCTGATTATTCTCTACAGGAAAACACATTTACTGCCACAACTGCCTATCCATTTGGCTCTTCAACCATCAAGTCAGTTTTCTCTCAGAGACATCTTTCTATGGTTGACTCACTCGTGATTACCTACATCATGTGACGCAAAAGGATTTTATTTTATGAAATAAAACTGGCACAACTGGCAAATTGGTCATTGGCATTGACAGTTTTGACTTGGATTGAGGTCAAAGCTTCAAATTTGAAGGTAAAGCAGTCAGTTTGGGAATCAGATATTTTGATACTAAAAGCTCAAACATGATCACCAAATTTTTAACAATTAGCTTGAATTCTGGGCTGAAGGTGATGCATTTGGCTGAGCTTGTGCCCTGAATTATTAAATTGCTGCTCTTTTGTCTTTGCTTCCTAAGACACATAAGACAGGATGGACAGCAAGCTGGGAATAAGATTTGTTGGAGTATTAGAATGATGCATCACTGACTGGGTTAATGTGACAAAGTGAGAGACGTGTGTGTGTGTGTGTGTGTGTGTGTGTGAGACAGGATTAAAGGTGATAGACAGGCGAGGCTCACATCAGGCTATGTGTGTGTCCTGAGCTGCAAGATACAGGGACTGTCGTCTCCTCTTCAATCTGGTTAGGCGTGTCCTCCTGAGCAACATGACCTCATGATTGCGTATTCAAAAAAAAATATGCATGAAGCTTTAAAGGGATATTCCAACATTTTCAGCCTAATCTCTATCCACTGCATCTATCGTATGTGTGATTAAAACAGAACAGAATTTCAAGTGAATTTTCAGTTTACTTCAAACTTACTTATAATGGAAGTCTAAGGAACTGCCATTAAAGCTAAATGAATTTCAATTCTTCATTCAAATGCGTTTGTAAATAAACAAAATATATAATCTGTAGAATTGATCCTTTCAGTGATGGATCTACTTTAGAGGAGGAACTTTCTAGCTGTGTGGCTTTAATGGCACATGGATACAAACTTATTTTTTATCAATCTGTTTAACCAACGATTTCATCTCACCCCTGAGTTGCTTGAAAATTCCCCCCAAACTCTCTTGTAATGAAAGTCTAGTGGAAAGTTATAACTCAGTCAATAAATATTGCATGAATTTTGTATAAATGAAACTCTAAATCTATAGAATTGGAAAAAAAATGAATTACATTTTCAGAGGAAAGAATCTGTGGTTAAATTATCGGGGTAGTTGTGTCGCTCGGATGGCATATAGATACAATAAAAGTGTAAATTAACTGAAGCTACTTTTTACTGTATTGCTCCAGTGTTGGAACGCTGGATAAAACTTCAGAACAGCTTTTGCTTATTCTTTCTCTTATCTATGTCTCATCCTCACCATAGTTTTAAATTTGCACTGCATAGTCACATAACGGGTTTCTGTTCTTTTCTCCTTTCCTCTTTTCTCTGTCTAAATTCTCATCCATGGTAATTACACATGTATTACATCTCCAGAATTATTGGCATTCTTAAGAAGAATAGGCAAAAAATTATGTTTGCAGTGTTTGATTTGTACAATAATTCAAAATTTTTATTTCTATATTTTTAAATAATAGTATTTTCTATCAAATACATTGCAGTAGTGGAAAAACTATTCACTTCCATCTTTCAGTCTTGAGGAACTCAAATATTTGGTTGCACCCAATGTAAAATGTTATCCAACACCATGGGAAAAAAACAAAGATTTTACAACACAAAAGATCAGGACAGTTGTTGCCTTCACAAATTAGATAAATGCAAATGCATATAGAAAAATACACAAGCCATTAAAACTACCATTATGCAAAATCAAGACAACAAAAGGCCTGGATTATTTGAGAATTAGCCAAGAATTGGATCCATGTTCATACTCACCTCTGCATCATGAGAAGAATAGTGAAGACCACAATGACCACAATTTCAGAACTGCATACTTTGAGTCTTGTGGTTGTCAAATTTCCAAATAAATGATTAGATGACCCCAACATAACAAGCTGTTTGGAAGGACTGCACAAAAGAAACCCTTCTTGAGAGAAACCCACATAATGGTGTTTCTGAACTTCATCAAATCTCACTGGAGCTAATTTTTGGTCAGATGAGACCTATATCAAAGATTTTTGGGGTGGAGGTCCAGGAGATGCTGTGAAGGTTGATGGCTTCATGAAGTATCAGGATATTTTAGCCCAAAACTTGTTTGCCTCTGCCAGTTGTTTAAGACTTGGCCACAGATGGAGATTAATAGAGCTTCAGCATGATAATGACCCCCGAACAACCAAAATCAACATATCTAAATCAACATGTAAATGGTTGTGGGACACCAATGTCATTTTTTGATTACCATTTCAGTCCCAGATTTGAACCCTTTTGGGCATCCATAAGTGTGAACCTAAGAGTAGAAACAGCTTGAAATGTTGTTTAGACAGAACACGGTCTAAGATCCTATACAAGTGTCTCTAAGTTTCTTAGACATTACTAGAAAGCACTATGTGCTGTTATTCTCAAATTATAAGGGTGCCAATCATTTTGAAAGTGTTTTTGCGAGAAAAACAAACTAACTAACTAACAAACAAAAAATGCAGTACTGATAAGGAAAAGACTTGTGAATGGGAAAAATTATATTAAAAAAACACCAAAACATTCATTTGTGTGAAGGGTGTCAATAGTTCTGGAGCTGTGTGCAAATTGTGGGTTAGTGAGTGCTGGGTTATATGAAGGATCCTCACTCTCCTAGTGTGCGGGCATATGGGAAAATATAATGTGACTGTACAAGGGATTTCTGCAAACCTAAATTGGACACACACACACACACACACACACACACACAATGATATTGTCTAAAGCGGTTATAATAACACACTGATAATATTTCCTTGCAACAGATTGTCAGAATTTAATTGCTCTTGTCTTTTTCTCCTCAGTAATCAGTCATTGATTACAGCGTGTGAAATCCGATGCGGCCTTGTAAAAAGTGAATGAGCTTTATTGTGATGTTCCACACTAGATAAATCTCTAATGTGATTGACGCCTGTTTCTTTCATTAGATTAATCCAATGTAATCTGGCAAAACTGATTGGTGTTTTAAAGGAAGGAAAGTAGAGAGGGAAGAAGGAAAGAGTAAGAGAACGTAAGCAGGATATTTGCTGCATAAACCTGCTCCGGATTGGGTCTAAGCTATTAGCTAATGTCTTATATCATGTTATGGCATTTGGACACGATTAACTGGCAAGTTGTTAACATTTCCAATTTTGTATTTTTAGTTCAGATCCAACGTGGCAGTTTCCAAAAATGTCTCATAGAAGCCAGTGAATAAATACCATTAAAACGTGCGTAATTCATACATTTCAATGAATAATAATAATCATAAATCATTATACTAGTGCTCATAAATCTTTGTATGGTGGTAATTATTCCTTGTGAGCATTTTATAAACTCTAATAATACTTCATAAAGCTCTAATAAGGTGCTAGAAATAATTCCTTGATAGCTTATAATGTTGTAATGCAAGTGTCACTATTAATTATAATACCTTGTGGAGTTTTGTAGAACATTTATAACTAATGTGATGTGAATATAATAGATATTACAGTTGGCTTTATAATGAATTATAAAAATATTATAGCGATTTAAAATGGCATCACTGAGTGTCTCAAGCAAAACCTAACCTTAAACTTACAAAGGGCAGGTGCAACATGATCTTTTTATACATAGTTGGTACAGCATGCATGATAATTTACTGCAAAGTCAGCATATAATAGGCTAATATTAACTCCTGAATTATTGGCACCCCTCATAATAATGAACATGTAAAATGAATGATTAAAATCAGTGATTGCTTTCATGCTTCAGAATCTGGGGACATTGTATAGGTTTGGTTTAACTTAAAAAAAAAAAAAGGAATCACTGATATTAGTTAATACTCTTATTTCAAAATTATTGGCACCCCTATTATTTATATACATAAAACCTCAAAGGAATTTCAACTGCATTTGTGCAGAGGCTGTTGTAGAGGAGAGGTCAGCAATGCCCTTAATATGTGACTGGTGCCAGAATAAATGTTTCGGGTGACTCAGAATGAAGGACAAAATCGTTTATGAATGGTAGAGTCAGGGACAGATTGTGCATGAGCGAATTTGCAGCACACGCCGAGAATGCAGTGTAAGCAGAGTGAAGACGCAGGTGATAGATAAGCTCAAAATTTAATTAGCTTTCCAAAAAGTAAGAGCCGCTCGGACATTTGGGGGAACATGGGGTGGAATTTAACAAAGGAAACGGAGCCATATCTCAGTTATTTTCCAGTAATTTTTTTTTTTTTTTTGTGCAATATTGACTCTGGCATCCAGTGCCACTGCTGTTTTAGGGTAAACAACAATTCTCTGGCCAACATATACAAAAAGCTTAAGGAATATAATCCAGGGACAGTATTAAATATCTAAATATGACATGAAGCCAATGATTGTTCATAGTGGATACTATGTAAGAAATCAAACATGAAAGGACATGCCGTTATAAGAAAATAATCATCAGCCACCCATCTTGCACAAGTATACATGTAAGTAAAAGCAAGTATACTCCAGGCTTTAAAGCTACATCCTTAACTCCGTAGCAAAATCAGGTCTACTCTGCTAAATAAAGCTGATGGGAGTTTAATCCTCTGGTTTCTGGTTTCCTAATTAAAGCATATATATATATATATATATATGTGTGTGTGTGTGTGTGTGTGTGTGTATTTATACAAGGCTACAAGTCGTAACATCACACACATAATGGTTTTGAGACTTAAATTACAAGTGTTTATACATGACATTAACAAGGCATTAAAATATCTCAGCAAACTCTTTAAATGCACTCAGTGTAAGTGTCAGCATAAGTATCATATCCATCGTAAATGTCAAGGTCTCAGGGTTTTTTTTAACGACGATGATAATAAGTCTTGGAGGACAGTTGATTCTGCACTTCAATAGCTCGCGTCTCATCAGATCCTCTTTACAGTCAAACACACGAGAGAGAGAAGCAGGCTGTAGAGTCTCTGCTGTCACCTGGAAAAGGTCAGATGTGGGTTTTTGTATCATGAATGAATGCCTTTGGAAGACAAACAATTTACATGTTTTAGGAAAAATGTATTTAAAGTCATTGTCTAGGTGTGCATTAAGGTGTGGTACAATGAGTTAGGATCTAAGAGAGTAAACTATAGCAAGGGTTAAAACACAGGCAAATAGGGTTAAACTAGAGAAAGCCATAATAATAATTTTACATATATATGTATGTATGTATTTATTATAAATGGGACAAACAGGCAAGGGGCAAAACCAGGAAACACAATGACACTAGGAACAAGAAACACAGGAAAATAAATCTCAGAAATTGACACAAAAGTATGACAAGACTTTGCAAAGGCACAAGGTAACATAGAGGGGTATGTTGTTGTTGTTGTTGTTGTTTCAGCTGCTTCCATTAGGGGTCACCACAGCAGATCATTGGTCTGCAATGATGCCCTTCCTGATGCAACCCTCCCATTATATCCGGGCTTGGGACCGGCACTGAGAGTACACTTCCAGTTGCTGGGTTGGTTCTCTGCTGGGGAAACAAACCCAGGCTGCGATGGTTGGAGCATGGGATCCTTATCCGCTAGACCACCAGGGACCATAGAGGGGTATAAATACACAAAATAATAATGGGAACACAAGGGACAGGTGAACACAATTAGGGAAACAATGGAGTAATGAGATGAAGGGAAGAGACAGCATGAAATCAGAAACAAAAACATGGGCATATGGAGCTTGTCGCCCAGGGTAACTGTGACATAAGGACTAGCCAATATGACAAAATAATAATATTATGATAAAATATGCCACAATACACTTTTATAAGATATTGTTGTTATATGATACCTTTTTAATGTTTCTTTTAATCTACCAAACTCTGATGTTAAATTTTTTGCACTATTTTACTGTCAAATGATACGATTTTTTTTTTAACAAAAATTTTCTAATTTTTCAGTATTATTTTCATGTCTAAAAAAATAAACTATCATTAAATTCAGTTTTTCACAATATCTGGCAGTTTGTTAGGAAACCTGTATATAAACACGTAATGCATATTGTGTATTGTAGAAATGACCTCAAGTATTATAATATGATATTTTTGTCATATTACCCACCCCTAAGTGACCCAAGGGGAAACCATGATAGGCTATTCATGCCTAATGTGTTTTTGAAGCACAACAAGACTTGAAAAAGACACAAGGAAACATGGAGGGGTATAAATAAACGAACTAATCAAGGGGAAACAAGGAACAGGTGAACACAATCAGGGAAACAAAGCAATGATGAAATGAAGAGTGGATGCAGCATGAAAACAGAAACCAAAACAAAAACATGTGCTCATGGTGCTTGTCTCCATGGGAACTGTGACGCACAGGGAAACCAAGACAGGCCAGTTCATACCTAATGAAGCACAACACAATGGAAACACAATGATGCTAGGAACAAGGGACACAGGATGACAAGGCTTGGAACTGATGCAAATGTACGACAAGACTTCGCAAAGACACAGGGCAACATGGAGGGGTATAAATACACAAGTGTTTTCTGTTTTCTCCATCAGTCAGCTGGCTATTACCACTAAAATATTCAGATGAAGTCTAGTCAAGTCATTACAAGAACTTCACCTGGTTTTTATTGGAGTTGAGCTGATTTGCAGCCACATGTATAACCACAGCTCCTGATAATGTATTCATTCTGACTCCGAGGACATACATTATAATGCTGTGTATAGGAAATTAAGAGTGTCAGTATTAAAGTGAGTCTCAGCAGTGAGCTGTGAGCACAAACACACTAAATCTGCTGAAGTGACAGTCGACCTGAATCACTCCTTCTGTGATGGATTTATTCTCCCACACCGTCTGGAACAGTTGGAGCAAAGATGAGAAACACATACACTTTGTAAATAACGGAAAAATCACAGAGCTGTGTGTTTATAAGTGATATGAATGCATATGATTCACTTTTTAATACTATAGAGAGAATTACATTTTCTTTTGAAGCTTTTGACCGTGACAGTCTGACTGCACAAAATGTGCTAATTGTATAAGCAATTGTCATGCTTAAGAAAATAAATATGTAAAATAATAAGACATAAATACAGACCACATATACATACAGAGAGTCCCGTAAAAGATCCTGACAGATTTTCCCACATGAAGCCAGATAAATGAGGGATTTGATATGCAGAAATATGACTCCATTACTGCCAGAAATTATTGGCCATAGTGTAATATGATGCAGTGCCGCCCTCATGTGGTCAATCTAGGTATTTGTAAATAAACAAACAAATATATAAATAAAATTTGAAAAATCATTATATATTTCAATGATTTATTTATTTATTTATTTAATAAATACAATTTAAATATTTATTTATTTATTAACAAGACCAGTTTCTTTAGGTTCGCTTACGCTGAAGTCAGTGTCACTGTAGCATGTTTTATTAATTTATTCATAATTTAAAAAATTTATGTTAAGTAAACTGAATGTATGTGTACTGTCTGTCTGAATGTATGTTTGTACTCTATGCATGTATGCTTTACATCCATGGTGAGCAGAAAAGCGTCTCAGAACGCATAAGACTTTGAACTTTGAGGTGCATGGGCTACAACAGCAGAGGTCACATCAGGTTCCACTCCTCTCAGCCAGGACCAGGAATCTGAGGCTACAGTGGGCACAGGAGGACTGAAAATCTTCAGCTATGCAGTTTTGGTTAACCTGTGCTCAATGTAGCCTCAGATTTATGTCAGCAGTTTCTGAACTACTCAAATTATCAGCAATACTGTATTTCATACACAATCCTTCTCCTTACCTACTCCAGCCCATTTGTTAAGGTGATCTGATTTCTGATGTTTTTTCTTCACCAGGTGGCAGGTTGTTTCAAACACATCTCACAGTGTCTCTGTTTTATAATTGACACATTATGCAAAACGTAATTGTGTAATCACAGCATACGCTTCCTGCCCAGATGGGGTTTCTCTTAGCCAAACTGTGGACTTGCCAATCCCCAGACTACGAGCTGCATCTGGATATTACGGGTTTCCAGGGCCTACAGGTTGGAACTGACATGCAGGTAATGTTCTAATATGATAATTGATATTAACCAGAAAACAGGCCTGCACAAGCTACAACAGGGATTTACAAAGACTATATTGATTACAGAAGGAGCTGCACAATCAGTTTGTCACAGAGCAGAGCTATAATTTGAGTCCTTTTCAGTCCTTCATCCTTTTACAGTCCTCTATGTTGGGGATATTAACTGGGTAAGTGTGTAGTAGAAACCCTTAATTCTGAGTCAGGTAGCTACCATTTACCCAGACAGTCTGATCAATTTGATTAAAGTTGTTTATGCCAAAGTATCCCCCTTGCCTCGGTGTTTAATCTCACCTGGATACTGTAGATTTGTAATTATAAAGACTATCCTGCACTCATCCTAAGACTCTTATTCACAATATGCTCATATTGAAGACAATAGGAATGTAACTGAATATGAATACTGTGAATAATGAATAATGTGTCCTAAACAAACACCAATAACAGGTGGAGTATTCGTTTTCTCAATTTTTTTTATTTATTTATTTATTTATTTATTTTTTGTGGAGAAAGTTTGCCAGAAAGCTTCAAACTAGGTGTGTTCATGGGGATCCTGCAGGATAAAAAAAAAAATGTGGAGCTTTAAAGTACAGCTCTCAGAACCTCATGAGGAGGGTTGCCAGATTTCAGCAAAATTTCCACCCCAACTACATCTGTAAACCCACACAAAGACTTGAAATTAGGCTGAAATGTTTAGGCATAGGAAAAGTAGGCACATTTTTCTTCTATGCTTTTCAGTATTTTGGAGGGAAACAAGTAGTGATTAAATAATATCAGATGGCTATTTTCAACTTTAACCTAAATAACCGTTTCTTGATTTGGGCAGAACGTTGCTGCTTTGAAATGTAGTTAGCTTGCTTACTTGATGGAAGATAGAAAGCTTGCCAGAAAGTTCCACAGAGAAAAAAAAAACTTTCCGGTATATACCACCACCACCTCTATTTTTAATTTTAAAAAAAACAAAAAACAGACACAAATATTTTAAGTACCAAAGAGATACAGACACAAACACATAGCTTTGCACCTCTACAATACACTTAGTACTGTTTAACTTTACAATATACAGGTATAGAAGAGTAATGTCAGTAATGATTTATGATCACTATCTGCTCACCCAGAAGAGGATGGGTTCACTTTTGAGTCTGATTCCTCTCTAGGTTTCTTCCTGATGTCATCTCAGGGAGTTTTTTCTTGCCACTTGCTTGCTCATTACGAATCTCATCTGGATTTCTGTAAAGCTGCTTTGTGGCAGTGTCTACTGATAAAACCACTGTACAAATAAAACTGAACTGAATTACCAGGCAGATTTTATGTATTAAGAAAAAAAAGGACATAATTAATTATATGTATAAATTGGATCATATTTTTGCATAACAAGCCTATTAGTAGAAACATGCACTAACCCCCCCCCGCCCTTTTTTTGCAGTTTAACATTAAATATAATAATGTTTAAATATAATAATTGTATAATGACATGCATATGTATATGTATATTGACTATTTTCTGAATTCTTTTCAAGGATATTGATTGTTTTGCTTTTCCTTGATGGAAGATTTAGCTTTTAAAAAATTCATTAAAAAAATTAATCATTTTGTATGTCAATCTTTGAGCCTTTTACTTCATGAGAACATACAGCAATAATGCATGGTGATGCATATTGTTCAGAAATATGGTCCACTGTTGATGTGCTTTAACTGGCTTAGGTGGATTGCATCTATCAAGAAATACAGACACAGAAGGTTTGCATTAGCCTGATTGTGCTTTGAGCATTGTAATTCAATAACAGATTTATTTTCTTAATGCCAGCTGTCTAGTTAAGCAGCATGTGATTATTGCTGTGCAGAGAAGAAAGACTGTTTTTCACCAAGAAAACAGAAGAGGGCAGAAGAGAAATAGGAATGATTCAGCTCTCTATTGATTTGGAAGCTTGTCCACACATGCCATAAGTCAATTGAGAAACAGAGTACTTTTAGTGATTATTTTAAAGGTGTAAAAAAAAAAAAAAACCTAATCTGTAGCTTTTAATGTCAGTTCTCCATGTGGGGTGCTTTAACTTTTAACTTTTAAATCCCTTCCCTCGAGACTGCAGCTGATACAATCAGATTCAAAAGCACAAATATATCTGCATGTTTGTAATTAGCTGAAGATCTGTACTACTTATTTTGTGCATGTTTTGTCATTCATTACATTACTGCTATATTTTCATATATATATATATATATATATATATATATATATATATATATGAAAATATAGCTTCTGTTAATGCTTTAAACAATTCAGCTTATAAATATTCATGAACTCTAGACGGTTCAGTCCTTCTTGAGCTAATCTGTGATCCAGTTTTATCAACAGCCTAATTTGAAGAAAATCAGGTTTAAGTAATGCCTACTTCCCACAGTAAATAGAGACTGATTTGTCTCAAGTATGTTTTGAAAGATTAAATCTAGCAGTGCACCCCAAGAGAGCGCTTAATATGACTTATCTTATTATATAGAAGACTCATTCTAAATCTGTTGTATGTGCAGAAACTCACACATGGTTTGAATTAACCACAGCCGCAAGTTTAATTTTGTGAAAATGAACTAATTTGCAAACATTACTAGTGCCAAGCTTTAAAAAAGTTGAAGGGAAAAAAGAGAGGAATTGTCTGCCAAGATGTTGGTCTTTCTTGTTAAAATTCCTCATCGTGGTACTTAATGGAAATCCAATTGTAACGGAAAGTACACTTGATGAATTAACACACTTCATTGCCCAGGAGTTTGATTAAGAGACCGTGTAGTGCAGGTATTTAGCACCATCTCCACTCTCTTTCTCTTTCTCTCAGTCCTTAGCACTGGAGTGCATTCTTAAGCTCTGTTCTTGTTTTAAGCTTTGTTTAATACTTTCTGGACTGAAAATTTCACTTTTTTCTGTGGTGTTTGACCTATTCTGGTCCAATACTCTAACCTTAATGCTTCACTCCAGGCTTTAAAATCCTAGTTTGAGCTGCCCAAGAGAGGGAAAAAAAAGCAAAAACCTCGGCCTTTTCTCTGAAGTGGATTCGCATTTTGGTGTTTGGCAGCACAGTGAGCACACTAGTAATAGAACGGACTTAAGCCTATGTACTGTTATTAAGCAGACTGGACGCCTGATGATGATGATGCTGTGCTACACTACATTTAAAACTGGAGTTCCTCAGGGGTCAGGTCTTGGTCTGTTCTTATTCTCTCAATATTAAATAACAGGACTTAGTGATCAGCTCTCATTGGTGGATTTTTCTTATACTGCCTGTGCTTCTTAAAGGACTAAAGACACACTCTTCAAATAATATCAAGTATAATGTTTGTGTCCCTTTCTCTACTTTTCACGGTATTACTTTTTCATTTTCTGAAAGAAAAAAAAAAGATTTATATACAAATGAGATATTTGGCTTTAAAACAATAAATACCTGATACCAAATAGTACATAAACAATTATTGAATCACCTGGATGTGTATCAGCAATTACTGGGTAATAGCAAGAACATATGAGATGTACTGCTAATATGGCTCATAATGTGCTTTTTAAAAATAGCGAGAGGCTAACACTAAAGGAGGCCAACATGGTGAATCTTGTTTTTCTCTGATGGGAGAGGAACCCAAAGTGGTCTTTTGCTGTTTCTGCCTCAAGGTCTGATATGTTATGCATTCTAAGATGCTTTTCTGCTCACCACGGTCGTAAATAGTGGTTATTTGAATTACTGTGGCCTTCCTGTCAGCTCACACCAGTCTCTGACCTCTCATCAAAAAGGCATTTCTGACTGCAGAACTGCGCCTCACTGGATGTTATTGTGCTGTTGTTGTTGGTACCATTCTGAGTAAACTGTTAAATCCCAACAGACCAGCAGTTTCTGAAAGTCTTAAACTAGCCTGCCGGGCACCAACAACCATGCCACGTACTGTCAGAAACAGAGATCACATTTTTCCTCATACTGATGCTTGATGTGAGCATTAACTGAAGCTCTTGACCTGTCACATGACTGGCTGATTGGATAATTGCATGAATGACCAGGGGTACAGATGTTCCTATTAAAGTGACCAGTATATGTGTGATCGTTTGGGAATCCTGTAAGATGTCACTAAGGTTGTATTTTGGAAACTAGAAAAAATGGTGAAAATGCAAGGTTT
Source organism: Pangasius sanitwongsei (assembly GCA_037576675.1). NCBI lineage: Eukaryota > Metazoa > Chordata > Actinopteri > Siluriformes > Pangasiidae > Pangasius > Pangasius sanitwongsei. The sequence continues at coordinate 16,274,156 of CM075022.1, forward strand.
TGACCAGGTTTTATTTCTGCCTATGACATATTTTTACACCTTAATTTTAAGAAAGTATAAATATTTCACCAAAATGGCATGCACGTGTTTTTACTTACTTTAAAAATTTTGCCTAGGCTGTCTGCAAAGATCACATTTGTTAGATAAGGAGCTAGTTTAACAGAGGAGGTAAAAACAGACAGTCTGTCTAAAGATGTCTAAAACCTCGCTAGTTAAATGTGATTTCCTCACACAGTGAATGTCACGCTTTGATCAAATTGCCTGATAATGAAACGGATATAAGCCTAATCAAATCAGTTTTTAATCAGATAATACGGCTAGATAATATATTGTCAATGTAATATGCATGTATATGTTTTAGGACAGTCTGATATGAAGTTAAATGACAGTTAGCAAGAAAATCACTGACTAGACATCTTAGTTTGGTTCTCCACTCTGTGTTTTAGGTAGATAGTTAACATTAGCCTGCTAGCTTGCTCTCTTGGTCTGGTATGTGTTTTACTCAGCCACATGAAGCAGCATGCTAAGAGTAGCAAGCTAGCAGGCTAATGTTGGCCTGGAATGGAGTATCAAACTAACAAGTCTGGTCATATTTTACAGTGATGTTTTTACTGCTATAATTCATTTAACATCCTATAAAACTGTCATGAAAAATATAAAATTAAATGTTTTATAACAGTAAGAAAATCACTATAAAATATGACCAGACCTGTTTGTTTGGTTCCTCACTTTGTGTTTTAGATAGCTATCTAATGTTATGCTGCTAGCTTGCTAGTCTAGGATATGTGTGTTACTGAGCCACAGGAAGCAGTGTGCTAAGCAGCGGGTCCACTTCTGAGAACAGTGACTTGCCATTTCACACTTTTTATGATTATTATTTTACTAATCCTCATGAGACTTTGCTTCAGCTTAGCTCAGAAACTCAGTAATTCAAACCTTATGTCGAGTTAAAAGTGGAATAATTTCCTTTCACCACTTCACAGCTTCTGCGTTTCGCACTCTCTTTAATAAGTCTTAAGCCTCTTATCCTCAGTCACCCTCTCTCTCTCTCCTTCTTTTTAATACATTCACCACATCTCTTTTTCTCCCTTCACTTCTTCTCCCTATCCTCATACAGACCAGGAAACACACACTGCTGCTATATGTCCTTCATAGCCAGGAGCCCTGGGGGCTGGAAGGTGTGTATTTGTGGGCCATAAACTTAAAAGAACTCTCATCTTCCTGTCAGACGTCGGAAGTGCTAATAAGATGATGAAGCTCAGATGAGAGGAAAGTCGACCCTGTAAGAGACGTGGACCTGTTAAGGAAATTGGAAACCTGACATAATTATACCATTTTGTAACAGTATTTTCCAGGTGCTACTCGCTTGATATATTAAAGAATCTACTACCAAAGGAATATAGTAAAAGTATGTTCAGCAAGAAAAAAAAAAACATTTTTAAAAGATTTTAAAACTTATTTTATTTTGTTCAAATGAAGTTGATTTCGCTTTGCTTTCAGTGTGACTTTTTTTTGGGGTAATCATGACTTGCCAAAACTCATTTTAAGATGGACCTTTTTTTTTTTTTTTTTTTTTTTAAACATTGAGGTGTTTTTTTTACTTTGAGATTTCCTACCCCACCCGTTATCCACTTAAATAAAACCAGAGAAGTAAAAGGACAGGAAATAGGAGGACATTTTCAAGGGCTTTCAGAGAGTTTTGGAGGATTGGAATGGCGATGGTGGGGGTGTAGTGACCTCTGCATGAACCCATCAGGGACTTGGCTCATCGGGGTCATCCCAAGTTCAGGTCTTTCTCTTGCTGAGTGGGTGACTGTGGTGGAGTGGAGCATGGCAAAGGGGGGCTTTACTTTGTGGAGGCCTTTGGCCCCTAAACGAAGCCCCTGGAGCCCTGTAACACAAACCTATTCGCCCACAGAGCAGGGTTAGGGGATGGAGAAGGACCAGGTCATGGTGAGAAGATCTTTCTAACCTTTAGGTCGATTTAGGGCATTCTTGCATGAATAAAGATTTCATGACTTAAAACTTCAGTTTTGGTCAACATCACCAATTTGAAACACTCCTCTTTTCCTGAGCCGTTGACACTTAAGCACTTTCTATTCACACACTTTTAAAGAAATATTTATATACCCAGTTTACGTTTTTATTTCTTCCTTAACTTATTTTATTTTGCTTTTTGTTAGATAAAGCACTCTGAATTGCTTATGTGTACGAAATGTGTCATATAAATTGTACTTAACTTGATGAAATCATTTGGTAGATTTAACATTTTGAGGAAAAAACTGAAGAGAGAGAAAAAGGCTGTATTATTGCCATACAGAAATATTTAATGCAGTAGTGAATATAATAGCACATTCTACAAAGATCGTATTTACTGTCTAATGAGCTATAAACACATTTAATGCATTCTGTTTCACAACAATTTATAAATATTTTATAAGCCTGGCTATAAACTATAATGCCTTTTTGTACATAATTATAATAATATATAATGACAATGATAATTATGATCATTAGCAAGATGTATAATGATTGTGAATAATGCCTTATGAATGCATCATAACATGTTATGTATGTATTATGAATGTATTATGAAGGTCATTATATATATGAGCAAATAATTCTTACATATTATTTAATTATTTACACATTATTTTAGACCTCCATCTCTATTATTTGTCTATTATCTCTGCCATTGGGAAGTTTCCAAAGTCTGTGACTAGGCTTTGTCTATTTCGAAGAATACTGTATATCTTGCTTAAGATTTCATGAGAAATTTGTATGAATTAAAAAGAAAATAAATGAATTAAGAAAACGTAAGAGAGAGTACAAACGTTAACCCCACCCTAACACTAACCCTAACTTTTGAACCTTCCCTACAAGTCATGTGTGTTGTAATAAATTTGCAAGTGTAAGCCCTGTGTTGATTGAGATGAAATTAAAATTCAATACATTTATAACCATATCACTGGAATGAGCTTCGGAGACGAGTCAAGAAAGCTGTTGGAGGACTAGACAGCCATTGGCTCTGATTGAGACAAATGGGAGACAGTCAGTCAGTGGACACACTAGGAGTCAGGAGAGGCCCTCACTAATCTGGCAGTTTGCACAGACAGCCCCAGCAGGGGTCCTTTGATTGGATAAGTGGTCTCTCCCATTATGTCAGGAGCAGGACAGTAATAGTGGGTGGTGGCGGCGGAGTTAATGAGACGAGTACTGGGCTAATTAGGGATGCGAGATCACTGTTATGACATGACATGATAGAAATGGGGAGATACGGTTCAGAAATATGGTGACACAATAAAGGGAAAATAGAACATTTTATTAGGGTGTATGTCTTGATAGTAATACAGAGCTCCTTTCACAACTTGCAAATCTGTGTGACCATTAAGACCATTGCACACAAGCTGCATATTTAAAAGCTAGAAAATTATCCATTTAATTATCACATGACCTTCAGTTAAATAGGGCTGCTGATTGGCTTATTGGTATTTTATCTTTAGCTTATTGGTTTGCAGTGCCAAATCTTACAGCAAGTGATAATATCTTCAGTAGAATGAAATGTGTGTATAATTTCTCATGAGAATATAAGATTATTAAAGCTATTTTCAGACATTTTTACTAATGTCAACATCAAAATTGTTCATCAAAAGTCTATTGGAAAATAATCAACGATAGGGTGGTGCCGATGCAAAGCTGACACAAACGGAGTTACTGTTACCACCCTGAGGTTGATTATTTCCCAAACACAGCACATCCCAAAGTGGTTTATTCCTTTTACACAATAGCAATTTGACAATCATACATCCTTCATTTTATTAATGAATGGCATGTCATACTTTTAACCGTTTATACCTACATTTAATGTTGTGGAATGTCTGCAAAATAAGGATGTCCTTTTCTTGGCAATGTCACTGTGGTGCCCCATTTTCTCCACTTGTTGACGATGTATGGGGCAGTCGTGGCCTAACGGTCTGAGAGTCGGACTTGTAACCCGAAGGTGAACCCGAAG
>CM075022.1:16278267-16302262 GCA_037576675.1 Pangasius sanitwongsei
GATGGGTTAAATGCAGAGCACAAATTCCGAGTATGGGTCACCATACTTGGCCACAAGTCACTTCACTTCACTTCATGTACCATGGAACATGGTATCACTTACATTATAGCAGCTAGAAACAGTTCTCTCACTAGCCTCACTTTTTCCCCTCTGTTAATTTAGCTAATTAGACAAAAAAAACACAGCTTGTCATGGTATGATGAAACCAGAAATCACAAATTCCTCCACCCTGAAGACTTTCCTGTGGTGGAAAACTTATAGTCTGTTGCAAAAAGCTGACACTGCATATTTCTTTCATAGAGGTAAAGAAATAGTCCTGTAACATCTTACAGAAAGCTTCACCATATCAACATTTTTTTATCTTTGTGAAATAACAACACTTTTTTAAAAATCTGTTTATAATTCAGTTTAGATTATACAATCTGTACCATTGCCATACAAGTCCCTGTATAGAAACTGTTTGCTGTGTAACAAAGTATCCAAAAACATCTTTGGCATCTTGGTACACTTTTGGGACATTTGAGTTGTCAAAACTAGATGCAGCTTGGAAACAACTCGACATTCCTGCAGCTCTCGAACCCAACTAAATCAGGACACAAATGCAAATGTTGCACTCCGGATGACATCTACTTGCTGTTGAACTTGCTGAGATGTTTCTCATTGCCTCAGCTTGAGTTTGTGTTAACGCAGTGGGTCTGGTATGTGAAACGATTTGTTATGCATTCGTGCGCCTGAACTTAAGCGGAATCGACAAAGACTGATTTCGACTTCCCTGACTACAGTCCAACAGGCCGAGGAAGGCAGAGGGGGAATGTTTGAAGGAGGGAGAGGAAGGGAAGGGGGTCTGTAAGAGCTGTGTGTGTGTGTCTGTGTGTGTGGTTGAGTGAGGGACCTCCTGGTGAACTGCTCAGTCGCGAGCCGGGTCATCGGGAGGGAGGCTCTCAGAGCGTGCCTGAAACAGGATTCGGTGAGTTCAGCCAGAGTTCATGCGCAAAACTCGCACAATCTGGGACGTTTCTAGCTTTCGGATGGAAATGTTCACGCGTTACAGGAACTCCCGTGCTAAGAATGGATGTCATTAGAAAATCCTGACTTTTTAAAAGTCATTTTACTAAAGTTTGTCAGATAAAAAGCTACTCTTATTGCTTTTAAATAACCGTGAATGAAAGAATAAGCAAGAAAAACAAATACATCACCATACAATATACTGTATTTATGAAAGTCCTGTGATTTTAAAATATTGAGGAAGCAAAGCAGATATAATGGTTCAACTGTATTTTTTATACTTTTAAGCTAGATTTTTAATTAAAACTAGGCAGTGGCATAGAAGTAACATTTTTAAGACTGCAAAAAGTGTGTCTCTAAGAAATTACCATTTATTACACTGAGAGGTTTCAATGAATCTCTAGTCCTATGGTACACAGAATATGAGCATTTAAACACTTTTAGTTAAAGGTGTTATAACTAAGCTTTGGTTTTGAAAATAATATAATATTAAGAAATCTGCTATTACATTTAGTGAATTCAGTGAAATCCAAATGTTTAGTGAAGAATTAGAAAATCATTTACTGTAAATTCAAACATAAAGCTGCTGGATGGATTCAGCACACAGATTTCTATGCATATGTTTGAAATGAGGAAAGGCCACTGTGTGTGTGCGTGTGTGTGTTTGTGTGTGGGAAAGCTGTCTGTCCCAATCTCATTGAAGGCTGGTTGGCCTATTGTCAAATCAAGCGCTTGACCTGAAGTTGAACCCGATACTCAGGCTCGAAAGTGCTGCTCAGGCTTAGGGAGGATTCACGGCTGAGGAAAGTGTAATCAGCTGTAGGGCTTGTGCGTGTGTGTGTGTGTGTGTGTGTATGTATGTGTGTGGGTGTGTGTGTTGAGGGGGGGTTGGGTCCTGGGTGGGGTACCTACATTACTAATATTATATTAAAAGTAGACACTTTTAATTAAACATTAGAATGTATCCATTTTTAAAGGTATGTAAAGCTAAATTATTTTAAAATTATATTTCGCATATTATAATGAATGAAATTTTAAGTCAGGACTTTTTTTTGTTTTTCAAAATGGTCTCATGTGAAAATTTGTAACAATTTGCATAACTCAGTTGGGGTGAAAAGTTAAACATTAAGGATAAGGACGGAGTTCACACATTTATTTAAGTTTGTACATGTTTTTATTTTTGATGATTTTTTTTCCATGTATGTTGAGATAGTTATAGTCTAATTGCAAAAATCTGGGTCGAGTATCCCAGAAGCATCTCTAGCAGAAAGATCATCATTGAATGGTAGAGTGAGCAACACACTGAACACTCTCTCTCCTAGCTCAGATGATCTTAACTTTGCAATGTTTTTGAGAAACTCAGGCCTGATTGGATGCGGCAACCCATCAAATTGGTATTCTTTGGATTTTGCTTACTTGGATTGATTTGCTTTTCTAAACCAAAAGCTCCAACAATAGTTCTGGCTACAAGGTTTATATTAATGTGCTCATTCTACTCTGTTCTGATGCATGACACTAACACTTCAGCAGTGTTGTATTCAGGGTGGTAACAGTAACTTTATGTTGGGCTGAATCACACCATCCATCATTGATTATTTTCCTATAACAGCACACCCCCAAGTGTTTTATTCCTTACAAAATAACTATGTTAAAATGTTATTGTAGCCCTGGGAAATTAAAACAAAATATCTTAAAGGTTTGTAACAAGCTTGGGAAAGATCTACATGTACACGTAACAAGTAAAAAGTGCGCATTTATTTTATGGAAACATAACTGCGAAAGAATACAAGTATTCAGGTAAAGTAAGAAATAGGTAATCCCATAAAATGACACCTAAGCAAAGTGACAAAGCACAATTAGTGAATTGTTTTTCCATAATTGTAAGAAAGGAAATTCATAAAGCCTCTTCTTGGAAAGAGTGGAGGAAAAATAAACAATAATAAGAACAATGATATAAAGCATTTAATACCCAGCCTAGGTCAATCACTGACTGAATAAGAAATGCTTGCATGTGTATATTGTGTGTACATGAATCAATTATTTAGAAATAATGACTAAAGTTAAGCCTTGACTAATATGCTATGACTTAAATTGTTTCCCAGTCATTTTATGCATACGATGAAAAATTAGACTCCACATTGTTCTTGTGCAGGTCTGGAATGTCTGGACAAGTGTGGAATTTAAAAACACTCCCTTCCACACCTGGGGAAGTCTGGGAATTCAGTAAATGGGAAAAAAGGAAAAAAAGGAAATCCTGGTAATATGGACCCAATAAACTAGCCTTTTCAGTTGACCGGTAAACATGGCACGAACACTTGTATAGTCTCACTCAGAAATTTAGGACAATTGACACAACTCAAGTTAGTTTCTAACTTTACTTAACTTTATTACAAGAAAAGGGAACAAAACCAAACCAGACTCCCAGGCTTCGTTTGCAGATCTGGAAAAGATCCTAAAGGTCATACCATCTCGTCTTTATACATTCTCTTATTTCTGCATGAACACATCTTTTGTAATACATATTGCATTCAATGTTTTCTCTCTTAATGATCTTGATAAAAAAAAAAAATAATAATAATAATGAAATCTGAACACTGCTCAAAAATGTCTTGAAAAAGTCTTGCTTTTTTCCACAATAAAAGGGCAAGAACTTGCTTTGTTTTTGGAGTCACTTTGTGTAAAGTTCTCATGAGATCAGATTGTGAAAACTGTATGTAGAAAGTCTGGAACATTTAAAAACCTGGAAAAGCTTAAAAAATGTCTGGAAGAAACCTGGTCCAAAACGTTTGTGATGATTACAGAGCTTCCATTACATTTCTGAATTAAAAGTAAGTGGATTAAAAAAGTTTTGGTCTCAAAGACAAGATAATATCACATGAGTAGCTCTGTATGAAAAGGATAAAGTTTAGAACGTCTGTCTCCTACGACCGAGGCTGTGAAAAGCAGCGCCAGCTGTGGCCACTGGCGCCAGTGCGGCCCGGAGACGAACAAGCCGACGACTTCTAAACAATCCAGCCTTTGTGAAACTACTGGAAGCCATCAGCCAAAAATCGAATGACCGTAAGGCGCAGATATAAGCCAGATGTGGGGATTCCAGGGCTTCTCTCCAGAGCGGCCCAGCCCAACTAAGCTCATCTCGGTCCAGCCTCACGCTGGCGGCCAGGGTTAGGGTCATACAGCGGGTACTGAAACCTCTTGAGCAAACGAGATACACTTCATGAAGTTGAACTCATGTGAAATGACCTCAGAAGACAACTCGAAAAAGATGGAAATACCAGCTGCCAAGAAAGCAAGCCTCGTAAGCGCAGGCACATCGCTCAACCACAGGAGTTCAATTTCTGTTTCTCGTCTGCGCTTAGACCTTGACAAATCTCTCTGAATATGCAGCACTAGCCCTTCCTGAAGTAATTTCCTGTCATTAAAAGGTGCTGTAAATTCAGGGATATTGCACCGGGCTAATGCATTAGGAATTCCCTACACCACTGGTTCCCAACCCTGTTCCTGGACTATGCCTGCCTGCACATTTTACCCTAAAACCCTTATTTTGAATTAAAGAAGGGGCTGTTAATGATGGATCATGAGTAGGGGAATTAAAAAAAAAAATACACAAGACCAGGTTTAGTAGGCTACAAATCTCCAGCTTTCATTGTCTTCCCCACAACGGCAAAATACACAGTAGTGGAACTAGACCTGTCACAATATTTGTTGTAATATTATTAAATTTTCAAATTATAACATTTCATCTAAATATTTTTAAAGCAGTATATAATGTGCTTTAAATACATTAGTACAGAATAGTATATAATTTATTTATGAAGGACATTGAGAATCATCCATTGTACCACTGCGCTGTTGAATCTGACTGGTCAGAAGGTGTTGATTTAATTTTCTGTAACAGCAGAACTGACAATAGTTTTGGCTGCAAGGTTTATATTAACGTACTCGATCTAATACAGTATCGCTCTTATAGTAACAATTTTGTGTAATAGTTGAGCATTGCCGACTCACAGCTACAAGGTCCTTGGAGCTCAGGTTACTGTCTGTGTCAGGTTTCTGTCCATGGTCTCACTGTGTACCTGTGGGTTTCATTCTGGTTCCCAGTTTTCCTCCCGCTTCCCAAAAACATGGAAGTAGGTGGCTTGAATAGGCCCTAGGTGTGAGTGTGTGTGTGTGTGCGCATAGTGACCTGTGATAGACTGGCATCCCATTCAGGGTGTATTCCTGCCTCACCCCAGTGTTCCCGCGACAGTCCGCAGATTCACTGACCAGGATAAAGTGGTTACTGAAAGTTAGTTAATATGGTGATGTTTTCTGTGAGAAAGAGACGATTAATTAGCATTTTTTGGAAGGAGTCTCCAGTGTCAACACTTTGTAACAGTCTGAGGTAAAGCTATAACATGACAAGCTGGTGAAGGAATATAGCTACTATGACGTAAGTGATAACAGAAACTAACTTGGTTCGTGGATGTTCCACAACATTACATGTAACTATAAAATGGATAAAAACTTGTCATTCTTTAATAAACAGGAAATTGCAATATTTGGCAAATTGCTGTGGTATAAGAGGAATAAAACACTCTGGGACATGCTTTTATTAATTTGAATGATAATGATTATGAGCTTCAGATCATTTTCCCCACTCAGAAGTGTATTTCCTACTGTATATCAACAGTTATATGTAGCACATTTCCTTCCTTTCGGGTGTCATGGCTAACAGAAACCATTACTTGCCATTTAGCTAGCATGTACATAATTGCTAAAAAAAAAAAAAGCTAAACTTAAAAATGTGATGTTTAAATTAACTCCTCTTGGATTTTGATTGTGTGTGTTATATTAGTTTGGGAATTTGGGTCAAATTTATTAGCACAGAGCTCATGTCACATTTTTCCATTTAAAAGACTTTTCTAAAAGAATTTCTTTTTTCTTTGAAAATCATGTTTGATATTTAATTTATGAGAATTTGAACATTACTGTGTGGAAGCCAGAAACCTTAGAAACCTTTTGATGCAGAACTTGTGTACTATGCTAGCTAGCTAATTTAGGTAGGGTTAGCAATGAAGAACAATATGGTGTAGTAAATAAATCAGATATCTGAGTAAATAAATTGGTGAGAAAATGAACATTTGCAACGAAAGTCTGAGAAATTGGAGCTAGTTTACTAGCAGTTAGCTGGCTGCTAGGCTAAGTTAGCTAGTGTCAGTGATATAATGCTGTAAAAGATGGCAGGGGAAGATGGGAAGAGATATTCCTGGCTTATTGTTAGTCATTTATTGGCCATTAATATCAAGTGGTTTGATTATTTTAATGATTTAAGTGAGAGATTTTTTTTTACTTCAGGAAACAATATGTGTATGTGATTGAGTTTAAGACAACCCAAAACTGGATACATTTCTGTGCACATTTCTGTAATTCTAGTGAAATATTATTGTTGAAAAAAATGTCTCTAGAACATATTTCACTAGACTGAGGGGTTTTAATGGGTTCTCAGTAGTTTGATGCACTTGTGACTGTCACATTATGATAATGTATCCACTTCAAAAACACACACAATCAACACAGAACCTCCACTACATTCCTGAATTTTAAGGTAAAGTGATTATAACCAAGTCTCGGTCTCGATGACAAGATGATATCATGTAAGCAGAAGTGTGGCCTTGTGTTTGATGTCCCGGGTGCAGCAGTGAGACAGGATCATTCGTCACCTCTCTGGCTAATTACTGCACTGAGTGTGAACTCCTGCCGTTACGCCTGACCTCTCACTCCCAGGTGTTGAACCACCAATTACTCTTTTCAGCTTCTGTGCAGCTCTTCAGCATTTTAGATATGTGTGTGTGTGTTGAGCCACAAAGGATTCATTCCCTCACATAAACACACAAACAACATCTAGCTACTTTAGGGAACATAAATTTATTAGCACAGTGCTCAATTTAAAACAAGTTTTCTCTAATGAAGGCTCTGTGGCTTTGAACAAATCGTGTTATTTATTAGAAATTTATTAGAAGGTCCACATGAGCATGTGGAACCTAGAAACCTTTGGATGCAGGGTTTGTGTACTAAGCTATCGAGCTAATTTATGTACTGTTAGCAATGAAAAAAAATATGGTGTGGTAAATTAATCAGTGAGATCTCAATAAATAAACTGGTGAGAAAAATAAAATGTAACCAGAATTTAAGCTTCATCAAATGTGAGACACGTCTAGACAAGCCTTGAACGTTCTGGATTTTCAGAACAGTGGGCTCTTGGTTATTTTACAGGCTGTCCATCAAAAGGAGGGTGTGGCTGTAAACAGGAAGTAGTAATAATGTAACAATGGGTGAAAATGCACATTTTGTTGTCTCTATGAAGAAGACGAAAAAACATATATGAATGACATTTATTACAGTTTCACATAATCTGTTAGGGTGATTTCAGGGTTTTGAATTTTAGGCATTGTTTAAAGCAAGAGCTTTTGTTTCAGATGCTAAATTGTTTCAGTTTGTCATTGTAAGCTCTGCGTTGTTTCAGTTTTTCGTTTCAAACTCTGAATTTTATCATTTTATACATACATTGTTTTAGATTGTCATATGCTGCATTGTTTCAGTTTATCAGTTCAAACTCTGCGTTGGTTTCATTTTTTGTTTCAGACACTACATAGTTTTAGTTTATCATTTCAAATCCGCCATTTTAGTTTATCGTTTCAAAAGCTGCATTGTTTTGGTTTATCGTTTGCATTGTATTGGTTTATCATTTCAAATGCTACATTGATTCTGTTTAGCTTTTCAAATGCTACCTCATTTCAGTTTATTGTTTCAAATGCTACCTTATTTGTCAAGGGATACGTTTTCTAAAAAATATAATGAATACAGTGTAGGCTGGGTTAAAAAAACTAAACAGTGTCGCATGTCTAATCATCCACAGCTACTTGGCTAATAAAATAGCTAAATGGTTTATAAGCAACTTGATTTAAAAATGGAACCGTGTCATCACCTCGATTTGAGAAATGTATCTAAACTACAGTTTGATGAGATAAACGTGTAACGAGTTGTCTGAGATGCAGAATTAAAGCTAACGCCAGTCTCCGCCCTCTTTACGCATCGCCACTGGTGAATTGGTACACAAGTGGGCAGCCCGTTTGGACGTTTCTGTGAGTGACCTCCTTTCCGAGGTGACTTCCTTCTGACCTTCCGAAGGAAGCCAAAACCTACTGAGATACTGACCGCATCTGTACGTGAAGTGTGTGTGTTTTGAAAGTGTAGGCGTTGTCAAATGTGCCCTGCCATTTTTGTTAGTTTTGGGCCACACTCAATTACATGTCTGTTCAAGGCACTCCCGGGCACTAGTGGGTTTATTTTGAGCTTGGTTCAAGTGTAGGCAAGCAATGAGTAATATTTAGTCACGAAGTGAAACAGTAACACAGCGCTACTCTGACTACATGCATGTGGTCCTCAACATGTTATCAGAATCAAATGGTCCGTCATTTGTTTTACATTATGGTCTTTAATCCTCATTCTTCACTGTTGACAGCGTCTGTATTAGATCGTAATGTAATGATGTGCTCTGTGTTGGGGTTTTCATGGTAAACAGAGTTCAGCCAAAGGCCTCAGAGCTTCCATAAAGAGCCATATTCCTGTGGTTTGTCTCAGCATGAGCTGTGTGTTTAACACGAGCTGACGCACTGCCACGGGCGTTTTATATCCGCTGTTTCCCGCACAGATCTAAATGCTGAAATGACGTCGCCTCGAATTAACGATGAGAGAACAACACTGGTGAGGTGTTTACAGAGTGAATCATGTAAACATCCATGCTTTTTAAGACTTGTATTTATTTAGTTTGAGCAATGCACTTAATAGCTTTTTGTTGTATCAGATATACAGGGTTTGTACAAAAGCTTGAAAGTGTTTCATTGTTTGAACAAAGCTGCCAACATTGCTAACAAGAAAATTCTAGGGGTGTGAGAGAGAAAAACACTCTGATCTGATATTGAAGTGCAATCTACAGAAATGCTTGAAGTGTATAAGCTAACTTTACAGTATACAATTGTTACAAAATTAGCAAAAGCGCATGTCCGATGTGTTTGTCCATATCATGCGAATAATAATAATAATAATAATAAGCTGTCTGTTGTCTTATTTTGTAGATCTTGGCATCAGTAGAAAGGCTTAGATAAAGACTTGTTATGAAAAGTATTTTAAAAAGTCACAAATAGCAAAAGAAAATACTGAAAAAAAGAAAATTATGAAGTAAACTCTAGCATACATACTAAAAGATATTAAATGACAACACACCTGTCAACACAAATCCAAAATACTATTTTTTTTAAATAAAACAAATCCAGGTAACTGATTTCATTTTCTCCCACTCAGAGAGTTGTACATATCAAGTACATAGTTATTGTATTTGATAAATATACCATCAAGTCGTATGCTTCTTGTTTTTCTGTGTCCGCACAAGAATGAAGTTAGCAAATGCACAAGTTCACACAGATAAAGTCAACATGAGGTGAAAGTAACTGTTACCAGAAGCAAATGCATCTTTCCCCTTCAGTGAATTCACTTTTCTGCCAGGTGATTTTTTTCCCCCTGTTTGGTCCTACCACTGCTTTAGCTGAGAAAGTAGAAAAGCGTAGTTTTCAGGTGTGTCACTTGTAGCAAAGAGTTAAAATCATAAATGTTATGGCTGAACCGTAGATGCTAGCACCTCTGTTTGAAATGTGCTTAATTATGAGTGTACTCAATCACATTCGGTACAAACGAAAACACTTAAAGAGAAACCAAAGCATGACAAGCGTTACAACACTTGAGTATTAGAGAAAAATAAGCTATGATGCAAACTGATAGCTAGCATAATGTTAGCTAACTAGCTGGCAGCATTCAGGATAATAACATAACTCCTTGATAACATGGATAACAATGATAACTCCTTTTAGTTAGATGTTAGGATTCGTTTTATGTTTATGATACTGAGCTTAAATGAGAATAAGTCTGTTTACCCAAAATTAAGATTATCAGAATGTTACATTTCTAGGAAAGTTTGGTTCAATGCTTCCTTAATGTTTTGTCTAACTGTCAACATTGTGTGGGCAGCATGAAGCAAATCATTATCACAGCAAATGTTTTTCAACCATTTTGGGAATGTTATTATAAAGTTACAGCCTCACCGTCTTAGAACCTGTCGAATACTATGCTAATACTTATCATTCTGATAATCTTCTTGGTTGGAAAGTGCTGGAAATAACATTTTTGCCCGGAAAAGCACTTTTCTGCTGTGAAGTGATGGATGCTATGTGCAGAAATTTATTCACGCTTTCTGGCTCGCTGATCGTCTCTGAAAGATCAACGATGACTGATCTGACGGATTTATTGATAAACTGACGCTGGTTGTCAGACAGAACCCTGTGATGTTCCTGATTTAGATCCCCGCAGGTCCTCACATCAAACGACCTCATAAATCCAACGGGAGCAAACACAGCGGCAATGGGTCAGCCAAAGGTGACTCACTTTGTTTCCTACGAAGGACGTCTGTCTCTACTAATTAATGACTGAACGTTTCGAAACATCTGGTTGTTCGCTCATGACTGGACCTGCAGGTTTAAAGTGAATGTGAACACTTTAAGCTGTCTCCTCCACTCATTCAGTCTGGCTGTTAGGCGTACACACAACTCATATCCTTTTCATGACCAGCTAAATTATTTTACCTTGATTAACACTGGGGCTGCAGTAACAAGGGACACTTCCTCTGGATCAAAGTTGCAGACTTGGTTGTGAGGACGTGACCAGATTGTTAATAATTTGGTTGCTGAAAATAACTTTGTTAATAACTTGGCATGTTTAGCCAGTCAGAATGTGACCAAAGAATCTGTACAGATCCCTGGTGTCTGTATGGATTCCCAGTGCCTGTATAGATTCCCTGTGTCTATATAGATTCCTGGTGTTTGTGTGGATCCCCAGTGTCTGTTTAGATTACCAGTGTCCGTATGGATCCCCAGTGTCTAAACGGATTCCCTGTGTATGTCGGGCTTTCCAGTGTCTGCATGGATTCCCAGTGTCCGTACGGATTCACATTGTTTGTACAGTATCTATACAGATTACCAGGGTCTGTTTAGATTACCATTGTCTGTATGGATCCCCAGTGTCCATACGGATTCCTGGTATCTGTATGAATTCTCAGCATCGGCATGGACTCTCAGTGCCTGTACAGATTCCCGTTACCTGTACGGATTCCCAGTGACTGTACGGATTCTCAGACAATGGGGATCTGTATGTCTGTATGGATTCTCAGTGTCTGTATAGATTCTCGGTGTCTGTATGGATCCCTGGTGTGTGTACGGATCTCTGGTGTCCGTATGGATCCCCAGTGTCAGTGTCTAGTGGTTAAAGATCTCACCTAAACAGGTTAGGCTTGATTTACTTGTGGACTGGGATCAGACCTGAAGCCCATGCTTGAGGTATGTTTGAGTAAATTGTAGTTGATGAACCATGGAACATGCCGGCTAGTTTTATGTTGTAGAGATTTTATTTCAAGGCTCCTTTTTTGCTTCTAGTTATTAGTTTCATGTCAGTGACCTGCCCTTTTTCCCCTTCTGTAATAACATATGAAAGAAACTATCTCTGTGTTGTCCAGTTTGTACAGATTCAGAGAATTAATCATTTGTAATGGATTTTTTCCAATTACCCCAAAACATGTTTTGGTAGTTTTGTACTGTCTTGTGCTCTCTGCACATGTTTGCACTGTGCACATTATGTAAATATATGTACTCTCCTGCAGTTCTATGTTTGTTTTATGTAGCACCTTGGTCCTGGAGGAACGTTGTTTCATTTCACTGTGTACTAACTATCTGTATATGGTTGAAATGACAATAAAAGCAACTTGACTTGACATCTTAATACAACCAAAACTCTGTTCAGTGTTCTTTGTGCTCTTGAGCATGATCAGAGCTAAAGCTTCCTTGGCAGAAAAAGCCCATGGTGTAAAGCAGGGCCATGTGGAGGAAGGTGATTTGACCTGACCTGGTTCCACCCCGTTATGTAATTCCTCGCTGAATGTGTCTGGAACTGGCTGTGATCGCCGCCGCTCTGTTGTAGTCCGTGGCTTTGATCTGTCGCCGCGATAACGCAGTTCCAGAAACCAGCACTAATGAAAAACAAGATAGAGCGGGACAGGAAGTTCACTCCGGCACTCTAAAAATGGCTCTCAGCAGAGATGGCCACGAAGATAAGTTTCTCTCTGCACAGTCTGTGCACAGAGAAAGTGTTTGTATTAAAGCATATACCCCAATACACCCCCAGCTCAAACAGAATCCTGCTAGATATTTTTCTGCCAAAATGGGATGGGATTTACTTCTCAAAAGCTATCTGGACCTTAAATGGTGCCATATTTTGGGATCTCTATTTCTGGGTCAGTTTCACTGAAATGGCACTATCAGTTTTAGAATATCAATACAGCCTCAGAGGAGCTGTAAATCATGATAAATGTTAAGCAAGGAACAAGGCGTGACATGGAAAACCACAAAGTGATCCATCCTGAAGACTGTCTAGTGTTGGAAAAACTTCAAGTTAAAGCTTTACCCAGCATTACAAAGCACTGACACTGGAGACTCTTTTCAAAATGTTAAATAAACATCTCCTTACAGAAAACTTCACCCTATTGACAGTTACACTCTTTTAACCTGTTTACTATAGAAACAATAATGTATAAGGAGGAGCGTTTTGAATATATACACGTGATTTGCCTTACAGCTGGAATGTTAGCAAGAGTTCCTGTTATAGAAACTTAATCAACACCTTCTGACCACCTCCACTCTCCAAATGGAGAATTCTACAGCACTGTGGCATAAACACACTTATACCACAGTGTGGTTGAATGCTCGAATCTGATTGGTCAGAAGGTGTGCTTTAATTTTATATAACCACACGGCTCAGACAGTAGTTCCGGCTGTAACATGAACAATAGGATTATATTAATATGCTTGTTTTAATACATTATTTTTCTATAGTAACAGCTCATACACGTTGTTGTTTAACAAAGAAAAATGTATAATCGTTGATATGGTAATGTTTTTGTTAGGTGACAATGTTACGAGGAAGGGCACGGCTGACCTGGCAGCTACGCACGCATGATGGCTGGTAAACTCATAGATAAAACTATAATGAACAGAATACAGTGAAAAATTAAACAAAAAATGATTTCCTACATGAAAGCAAACATCCTAATTCTTACTACATGTCAAATGTTATATTTGGCGAAAATGAGTAGTGCTTTTAGCACTATGCTGTGAACCTCAGACTCTTAGACAAAAAATCTATCTTTTTTTTTTTAAAGTTAGGACTAAAAAATATTTTGCATGAATCATCCATTGGGGAGCTACTTTTTTATATTTTTTTGTGAATGTGGACCCACAGCACAGGTATTTTCTAGTCCACAAAATTTTCTGATATCCAGGCTTGCTGTGAGCACACTCGACCCTTGACCTTGAGACTCAGCTGCCCATAATTCCTACCTGACATGGCAACTGAGGCATGGAGATCAGCTCCTCACTGAGGGTCAGCGCTGTCCCATTTTTTTCACAGAATTCTACATGATGAATGAAGGCTGTGCCAAATTGGGACCAGTCACAATCAGGAGCTTTTTGACACGATAGGATACTATAAATTCACAGGATTAACCCTGACTTGTCCATGTCAGTAGCCTGAATGATTAAATCCTGGATTGTTGGATCGAAACTTTAGGGATGTCCATGAATATCCATTATTAGCAATTTGGAAGTGACTAGTCAATAAGAAAGTTTCTTAAAGGGATAATGATCCTGTGTACTTTTAAACATTGCAGCAAAAACCCTAACATTTTGTCAGGTTAATTTAGAGACTTCTCCAGCCATGGTGTTGCTTTTTTGGGAGTTTCAGAAGTAAAGAAATTCTTCAGTTGCCTCATAAGCCCTTGCAATTCTTCATACTATGGATCTATGGGATTAAATAAAGTGGTGTGGATTACAGTTTAGATGCATAACCACAAGGATTTCTGCATTAAGACTCTACAAATCCCCTCTTCTGGGAAACCAGAGAGGAGAAATAAGAACCATTGAGAACAGATCTAAACCTTTCATCATTATTCCAAATGTGGTCGAGGTATTGGGGACTTTTTTAGTGTCCCAGGAATCTCTACCTTTAAAACTGAAATGGGTTTCCACTCTAATGGATCATTTAGAGCATAACAGATTATCCAGTGTTATTCAAGCTGAATTTTACGAGCAAACCAGTATGCATTTTATGACTCACTCTTTCCTCAGCACCTGTGTTGGCCTGTACGCCCCAGCATACAGACCCTAAGTGAGTCGACTCACTCCCTTTCTCCTCCTGTAAATGTCGTGATTTATCTTATATTTGGCTAACCCTGCACTGAACCTGCCTTTTGGGACTCCGACCCTTCTCCTTGAACATATGCATGGCGCTCGGTAACTCTGTGACCCACATGCTTCTCCCAGCTTTGGAAAGGGCCGATCTGGGGCAATGAAAACCAGTCCCCGCAAGAGGCTCCTATTTCCCTGAGCTGAGCACATTCCCTTTTTTTTCCATGTCTGCTGAGCAGGTCAAATACGGATCACAGTGCGTGCCTGGTGTTGTAATCTTTTGATGAAGGTGTTTGCAGCACTTGATGATTCAAATGATCATTTAGGAGGCTTGTTTGGCAGCCAGAGGTTGGGCATTTCCCCATTTTTCTCTTTCACTTTTGCATTGTTGAGACTTGCACTTCAAGCCATGATTGAGGTGAGCTCATAGTCTGTTGAGTGATCCTTAATCTGTGCACAAGACAAAATCCTGTTGATTTAGTGTCAGGCATGTTGTCTTCAGACAAGTTAAGAGTTTATTAGCCACAACTTTCTTAGAAAAAAGTTGAAGTCCTAAGGGTTCATCAGTTGTCCGTCTGGGGGGAACCATAAAGGGTTTGTGGAGAACCCTACAACAGTGTTTTGAAAACATTACGAAGCAAAGAACCCTTAACTACCCCAGAACAACTTAATGAACCACTGAAGAACCCTTTCTTAAGACTGAATACATAACAAACTAGCAAACTGGTGTACAACCTCAAGCTACTGCCATTTGGCATTTTTAAAAGCAATTGCTATGCCAAGAACCCCTTTTCTGAGAGTATATGCACAACAAACTGGCAATTCAGTGTAAAACCCCGGGCTACTGCTATATGGCATCGTTAAAAGCACTAACTACCCCAAGACCCCCTTAAAGGACCATTGATTAACCTTTTTTTCTAATAAATGTATTCCTAACAAACTGCCAAATTGGTGTACAACCCCAGGCTACTGCCATTTGGCATTTTTAAAAGCATTACCTATGCCAATAACCTCTTATAGACCCAATGAAGAATCCTTTTTCTCAGAGTGTATACCTAACACACTGGCAAATTGGTGTACAAGCCCAGGCTACTGCTATATAGTATCCTTAAAAGCATAAACTATGCCAAGAACCTCTTTAAAGAACCTTAACGAGCCTTTTTTCTAAGAATGTACACCTAACAAACTGGCAAATTGGAGTACAACCTCAGAGTACTGCTACACTGCAGATTTCTAAAGTTAGTATCTTCTTTATGTAAAAAAAAAAAAAAAAGTTTGTGAGAGATACCTATGGTGGCTGAAAGAAGCAGAAGCACAACACACCAACATTACGACCACAAGTGACGTATGCTATGTAGTTAACTAGCTAGCTGTTAGCAAACATTTTCAATCTTGCCTGGCTTTAGCATGAATGTCCTTCTTGGTCTTTGAATTGTAACAATAATGTAACTTGGTTAATACACTCTATTTTGAAAGCATCAGTTAAAAAAACGTAATGAGGTTATAATCGGCTGATTATTGGCTAGCTAGATAGTAGGACTGTACAATGAATCATACTTTCATCATTATTGTGACAAATACCTTGTAAAGAGCTGTGATAAAAGAATGGCAGTTGGATAAACAGCACTGCTCAAAAACATGACTGTAGCTGGGGGTCGTGACTGGAAAGAATGAGTTATACTTTATACTCATACCGTTTACACTCTACATTAACATGATGGTAACTCTGTTCCCATAATTCACATATTACAGACCCATCCCTAGAAACTACACCCATTCCCAAAAACAAAGTATGCCCAAATAACTAAGTATCCAGCTGTGCAGTGCCCACAAGGCTTCATGGGGTGGCTACCCCACTCCTGCTGATGCTACATTACTATTAGATACTGAAAAAAGATGAGTGCTACAGGGTCAAATTCTGGAAAATCAACAAGCAGCATGAATATAAGTAAGGAGGAATTGGTACAGAAAAGCAGAGGCACAAAATGATGGTCATGCGTTCTAGTTTTCTATGTTTTTCAGTTTTTCACTCAGTAGTCAGTGTAATATGAATAGTTGGAGTTTAGTCAGATTTGAATTTTGGCATTAAGCCACAGGAAGTGTAGGATTTAAATCATTACATTTCTACACTCAGCATTTAGTTTTCATGTTCAGTTCAGTAAATCCTAAAGAATCTTTCGAAGGCAAGCTGTGAACTCTGCATAACTCTGTGAACTATGTATATGTACCTAATGTGTAGGAGCAGATAGATAATCTTAATGGTTCAGTGATTCGTGTTTAAATATTTGCAGGTTTCATAAAACAGACTTTAAGCACGGTCACCTGTTATATTGTGCAACTTTGCTCTTAGGCCATAGAGTGCAAGCTGCTAAATGCAACTGCCTGCTGCCTGCATGTTTTCTATCTCCCACACCACCCCATTGCTGCGTTTCCTCCACTGGCTCCCTGTCCCTGCCTGCATCAGATTTAAAACACTTATGTTTACCTACAAAGCCAAAAACAGGCTACTGTCTACCTTAAGGCACTTACTGAACCCTGCTGTACACCACATTCCCTTCGAGCCCCTATCATTAACCCATCATCCCTCAAGGTAGAAGGAAGTCATGCATCAATACTCTTCTCTGTCCTGGTACCCAGATGGTGGAATGAACTTCCCCTGGCTGTCCAAACAGCTGAAACATCAAATGAAGAATGAAGACCTACCTCTTCACCAAGCACTTAAATGAGCATGAAATAAAAAAAAAAAGGGAAAAAAAAAAAAACCTTGGCTTGTACTGTTTTTGCTGCTGTACTAACTCCTCTCCAGCATGGTTTTAGCTTGAAAGTATTCTTACAACCTATTTGTTCGTACATGAGCATATTTTTGTTGACTAAAAAGCACTTCTGTTACTCTCCCAGGATAAAGGTGTCTACAAAATACTGTAGATATAAACACAGAGTACATATATTACTGTAATTGTGTGCCAAATTAATATGTCTGATGAGCATGTATTAAATTTGCAGAAGTCAGTTTCCACCAGACAACGACAAATATTCTGGCGGAAACTGGTTTTAATAATGACAGCGTGTATCAAAGTTATCTTTCAGCATCTCAAAATGATCAAAATGTGCCAATGTTGGCTTTATATTAGATATTCACCATACACTCAAACCTTCAGTACCAACATTATGAAAATACAGTGAAAAGGTGAAAAGGTTTACATTCATACATATGAACAGAACATAGATCTTGTGTTTTGTAGTCTTTTTAATGCATCTCACAGCCTCTAATTTGTGTTATGTAAAGAGTGGATGTGCAGTTATGACTCATAACGACTATCAAGAACAAATAGTACTCGCCAAAACCTGATTTAGATTTTGTTTTCTAGATGTACTTTGCATGTAATGTAATTCATGCAGTTAATCCTTATGAATCACCTAGCATGTGTTATAGCATGTGATATTTTAATAAATCAGCACGCTGAACAAGGCCACGTGCTACAGATTAACATCAGGCCATCAGGTTTTGTAGAACGGCTCACTGTCTGTGGAGATCTTTAACATTCACCTCTTGACAGGGCTACACTCTCTCTTTCTCTCTCTCTCTCACACACACACACATACACATACGCACACACTCTCTGAGCTCATTTCCTGAGCTGGAAAAAAGCTGCCATGGTGTCACATTCGTTAAGGAGATGTCCACCCAAAACTGGCAACGATGTGAAGCTCAAATCCCTTCAGGAATATCTGACATTTTTCCTAGAACACCCCAAAATTGTGTTTTACCTCCAAACTGTTTTTTTATTCAAAAGCTGTATTTTGAGTGACATTAGTTTGTTAAAAAATAGAGTGTTTTTATAAGAGAAGGTTAAATACAAATTCGAAGGCTCTTTTCAAGAGTCTGTTTGCTTTTCTTTGCTGATCGAACAGTTCAAAATCCAGTCTTTAAACCAGCAAAACCTGCGGTGCAGTCTGAACAACACTGAGCAACAATGTGCCATACTGTCTCCTTATTTCTCCTCCATTAAAAGTCTCTAGAAAACTCTGCAAAGACAGCTGACTCCTCGATTCATGACTTTTTTCGTTGTTTCTGATCAGCTGCGTCCGGCACACAGAAGTGTAACACACTCCATTTTTAATTAAGGTCACATACAATCTTTCTGTAGTGGTTCTTATGTCCGTCCTTTGAAAGTGTTCATGCACGTGTAGGTTCCAGAGAACCTGTGGATTTCCTCCAGAGCACTTTGGGGTAAGATGCTGTTTTAAGAGATGAACACAGAAAGAAAGTGTGTTAGACACTAAAAAAAAATGACATATTCTGTAGTTTCTGCATGTGTTTACTGCATAGAGAGAGACCAGAAGTTAAACTGGATGGGAGCAAACAGGGTGGGCGGAGCTTTGTTACTTTAGATGGAAATCAAATCACTGGTCAACTTGAAATATTGACAGGCAGACGACCCCTAAACAGCTACACGGTATGCTACCACCCCAACCGATCCCGGCCCCTTTGTGATTTCTCTCATCTTGCTGATTTTTCATCTTGTGCAAGTTTTCAATCTTTCCTGGTGTTTGATAGTTTTTTTTTTTTAACTTCCTACATAAATCAATTAATAAAGCATTCTGTCACAGGCTGAGTATGCAAGTTCATTGCATAATGCTGATACTAAGGACCTAATAACTTTCAGAAAAAAAGTTTTTTGAATGTTTAACAGTTATAAGTTAAACAGAAAACCACTTTGCTGTAGGGTTCTACATGAAACTGTTAAAGTTTCCAGACTATTCTTTCACTCCGACGCTGATGATACACAACGTTATCAGTGTTGAGAACTCCACATAACAACAAATACACCCAACTGTACTGTTCCATCACCTCCTAAATCCCAGTTTAACCTCTCATACAGAACATACCTTTTGAGGATAACCAGTGCATTCATGGTCCATGGAAGATAAACGAAGGCTGTTCTGGTTCTGACTGCATCCACTGTTCTCTGTGCAACTACCTCTGGTTTCAACGGTGGGAAGAGTTTAGGGAACCTGTTGAAACCAAACGAAATATGGGTTAAAACATGTCATGTCCATTTCAAAATACCATACATATCACGATCATAAATAGTGGTTATAAAAATACATACACATCCCTGGGGATCCTGAGGGTCAGGACCAAAATATCATGATAATTAATATGTATCAAACTATTTAGTGAAACAATAGTGTCACATTTTTACAAACATGTGAAAGATTTCAATTACAATTTTATTTAATGTTTATATATATAAAAAAAGATTTAATACAAAAACAGAAGGAAGATCTATTTTAGCATCGCATCATCCCAATTAAGATCTTAGGACAGAAATAGAAAAACTAGAAGCAACAGAGTTTGGACCTTGAGGCATGAGAAGTGTGTTGTGGGAATATTTATTATGATATTAGTAAATTATCAGAATTTTGCCAAAGAGATTTTACCAAATATGAAAGAAATTGAATATGACAGGGATTAATTAATTTTAGATTTCTCATATATGTAAAAACAATTTAAAAATAAACTTTTATTTCATCTTGTTAGGCCAAAATTACCTTAAATGATCTCTGTATTATTATTATTGTTGTTGTTGTTGTTGTTGTTATTATTATTATTATTATTATTATTATTATTATTATTATTATTATTGTTGTTGTTGTTGTTGTCATTTTTTAACTTTCATTTTATAATGTTTTATAATCAAACATAACCTTACATTTTTCTTTGTATCTGTTGTATTTTTTTAAATAGCTGTTTATGTTCATTACAGAAAGTCAAGCAAACAAGGATAGTTTTTTTCATATATTTTTTCATATTGTTCGATTTTAAGAACAAATTAAAAATGGCATCTTGATCTAAGCACAACTTATGGATTTATGGTGTATAAATTGTGATTTTTCAATTTCAGATATATACTGTTTCTGATTAAAGTGTCAACTTAATATGGCTGATTTTAACTCAAACATAACCAGGATGAAATGAATATTATAAAATATGTCCTGCAGAACCAGATCTGACATCTCACCTCACTCTCATGCCCTGGAACATCTCAGTGTTGGTGTGGAAGGGGAGCACGGTGGTACATCCCACCCCGGGGCAGTCCAAAAGGCCGAGGGTCAGGCTCTCCATGAAGGCCAGAGACGAGGCCTTGGACGTGCAGTAGTCTATTGTGCCAGGTATGGGTGAGAGAGACAGGATAGAGTTGACGCAGACGACGTGGCCCGTCTGCAGCTCCAGCATACGAGGCAGGAACGCTTTTGTAGTCTGGGAGATGAAAAGAACAACAAACAACTATGAGAAAGGTAATTGTATCGAATCTCATGCAGGTGTTTGGAACTCAGACGGGGGAAAAAAATCATGTGAAGAATGTCGTAACCGCAAGTGAGGTTTTCCATTTCTCAAGAAGACACGTACAATTCGCTCATCCTGAGATAAACCTGTTTGATCTCGTGTCAAGCCAGGAAAAAGTCCAGATGCAGGTTTGGAGAGGTCTAGACACACACTGGGATGTGCCAAGTGTTTTGACAGGAAGTCTGAAATTTGGAATTTCCCTCGTTCTTACACCAAATGATGCCAATGGGAGAACCACTAGTGCTTCTATCCTTCTCTGCACGTAAGCCTGATTTGTGTTTCCTTCTAAACAGGGTTCTGAAGCCTTCAGAAGGCCAGAAATTGATGGGAAACAGAAACTATACCACATCTCCGAGTATAAAAGTATATCGATCCTCCATCTGGGACGAAATCTTTTTTTACAGTGAGATAAAAGTGCTGTTCCCTTTTAACTGAAGCGGCTCATAATGATTTTACAGATCAAGTAGTAAAGATAAATTCGACGCTGTTTCACTGTTAAGACTTTTCAACAAAGTCTACCATGTTTTGACCGAAAATGAAACAATGTAGTGTTTGTCAAAACTTGGTTGATATGTAAGTAATATAACACAACAGGGCATGCTGTTAGAGGAAAACAATCAATGATGAGTTGGTGTGATGTGGCCATCATACTTTTTATTTTAATTATAGTTACATTTAATGTGGAATTTGCATGAAACAATTTAGTGTTATTACTTTTAACAGCTATAAGCAGTCATTTCTCATTTCCTCTCTCTTGACCTTAATTAGGCAAGAAAGCAGGAGAAACCTTCATCATATTAACAATGATGCTTTTGCTTTAAATATTTTAATGTATTTATCATTAGTCTTGTATTATGTGGAGCGTCCAGCGTACAAGTCCCTCTGAATGAGCTGTTACTATAGAAATGATAAAGTATTAGAACGAGTGTGTTAATATTAGCCTGTGATTTGAATTACAGCCGGCACTATTCTCAGACCTGCTATAATGGAAAATTAATCAACACCTTCTGACCTATTAGAATTGAGAATTCAACAGCATTGTGGTATAAAACAGTTGAACATATGCTTTTTGTCGGTTGTTTGAAACTGTTTTCTCTTTAAACTCAGCATCATAGAGTTGGTTCTTATGGAGTCATTGTTTTTTTTGGAGAGTAAATATCAGTTTAATAGCAACAGAACAAGTCGGAAATGAGTCATGCAAGTGTTACGCTTTAATAAATAAGACCCGAGGAAAGTTCTAAAGCTTTAAAAACACTGTAGCTTATCGTGTCATGTAAACCTGCAACAGGCATTAACACTTTATTCGGAATAGGCTTTTAAATAAATCTTTCCCATTAGATGGGGCTTCTTATATGAAGCCAAAACAAAAACTAGAACACCATCACAGCTGAAGCTGAGATTTGATTTGAACACAATCATATGTGCACCTAGTAATACTTCCTGTATACTACCCCGCCCCCCTTGTTTGGTGAACAGACTACAAATAGCTAAGAACATTCCAGATGTTCAGACGTTCACTTCAGCGACTCACCCAGAACTGCCCCATTGTGTTGATATGCTGCGACTTCAGCAGGGCGTCATCATCGCTGTCCATCAGACTCTTCCCATGCACCACTGCGGCATTGTTCACCAGGATGGTGACGTCTCCGACCTGTCATGATGAAGAAAACAAGACACGGACCACCTGTAAGATCCCACACGAGAGTGACCCACTTACTCATCTGGCTGTGTTCCCACAGTGACAGGAGCTGAAAGCCAGCTGTACAGCACATTCTTATCGTCTTTAGACATTTTAAGTGAGGAGTTATCTATATCTCTATCTGGTGGTGGTGGGGGGGGAGTCGAGCTAGCAGATGAGTCTGTTCCATCGTTGGAGGTCGAATAGAAATACAACTTCCTCTTGAGCTCATGTTCTGTGCTCTACTTAATTTAATCATGGTCGTCCCATTGACCTAGACAGTACTGAACAATTTAATTTAAAATACCCAATGAATTTATCTTATTTATTAACGATTTAAACAATATATAGAAATACACACTCAACACCTTTTTTCTCCTGCTTCTGGAACCAATGACAGCAGGTATGAAGCGTGATTGTGAAAAATGGACTATATGTGAAATAAAAAGTTGGTTTTAATTGCACCTTTCATTTTTTACCTCTTTATTATGAAGTCCAAATGGACTCCATCACTGTAATATAAATCTTTTTATTTAGGGATTCATTTAGGGAATTAAAACAACAAGACAATATTCATTTTCGGTATTTTTTAGCAAACATCTAAAGTGGATTATTTGAAGGTAAGTGTTATGCACTTGGATGTACATGTGATTTTAAACAGCAGGTATCCATAATTACCTTTTCTCGTACCACTTTGGCTTGCTTATACACTTCCTCCCTGTTGGCCACGTCGCATATAAAGTAGTGGCACTCCGTCCCCATGAGCGTTATCTCCTCACAGGTGTCCTTCAGACACTTCTCTGTGCGGCCCCACAGAATCAGCTGGCAGGAGAAAGGGATTGTAGGTCAAGGCACAAAAATATGTGGAATACTGCATATCCAAGACAAGGTAATTTTAAGAAAACAGCTTTTTTTTTTTTTTTTAAACTGCTGCTTCAGTTGAAAATAGGTAATGTTTAGTAGGATTGTAACATTTCCACTCTAACCACACCCTTCTTACAGAATCTCTAACCATGCCCTCCTGCTCATACGAAACTCTAGCCACGCCCACTCACTCCCACAGAAACTCTAATCAGGCCCACTCGCTCCCACAGAAACTCTAACCACGCCATCTCGTTCCCACAGAAACTCTAACAACGCCCACTCGCTCCAACAGAAACG
Source organism: Pangasius sanitwongsei (assembly GCA_037576675.1). Lineage (NCBI taxonomy): Eukaryota > Metazoa > Chordata > Actinopteri > Siluriformes > Pangasiidae > Pangasius > Pangasius sanitwongsei. The sequence continues at coordinate 16,301,786 of CM075022.1, forward strand.
CTATAAAACACTCTTCCACTCCCACAAGAACATTGTACATGCCCAAACACCACTGCAGAAAATCTATCTATGCCCTCAGCTTCTGCAGAAACTATATCCACGCTTTTCGTCTCCTGCAGAGTCTCTCCACGCCCTTCCACTCCTGGAGAATCTCTAACCCCGCCCACACTCCTGCACAATCTCTAACAACGCCCTTCCGTTCCTGCAGAATCTCTAACCCCGCCCACACTCCTGCACAATCTCTAACCACGCCCTTCCACTCCTGCAGAATCCCTAAGTCCACCCACACTCCTGCACGATCTCTAACCACGCCCTTCCACCCCATGCAGAAACTCTAACCACGCCCTTCCACTCCTGCAGAATCCCTAAGTCCACCCACACTCCTGCACGATCTCTAACCACGCCCTTCCACTCCTGCAGAATCCCTAAGTCCACCCACACTCCTGCACGATCTCTAACCACGCCCTTCCACTCCTG
>CM075022.1:16302527-16349746 GCA_037576675.1 Pangasius sanitwongsei
AGAATCTCTAACCACGCCCTTCCGCCCCATGCAGAATCTCTAACCACGCCCTTCCGCCCCATGCAGAATCTCTAACCACGCCCTTCCGCCCCATGCAGAATCTCTAACCATGCCCTTCCACTCCTGCAGAATCTCCAACCACACCCTTCCACTCATTTAGAACCTCTAAACACACCCTTCCGCTCCTGCACAATCACTTATCGTACTTATGGCAAGACCACAATATTTTGTAAAGGATGGTGTAAGTGCTTGATATGAGATTAATTTGAAATCTGGTTTGGAGCAAAATATGAGAAATGATCTTGTATCCAAAGTCAAAATTTTACTTTCTGAATAAGAGTGCGGAGAATTTACAAGATCCCTCCGCTATTGCTAGTGAAGTTCTGGTTCTCTTCTACACAGAAAATGGGGGAAAAATTGCAGTTCAAATGTAAGATATAGATTCCTTTTCTCTGTGACCTGTTAGGGTGAGGAAAAGAAAAGTGGCTATTACTGAGAGAACAGCGAGGCCACACAGACATCAGGGGGATTAAGAGAGATGACCGTGTGAGGGAATTGGCCAGGACAGGGACACGGGGGGCCGTGATTGGGCAATTAGATCTGTCAGTCTGTGGGGTCAGGGAAAGGTAATGAAATAAGGGATGATGCTGCCTATTCTTCATCTCTTGCTCTCTCTCACACATTCTTGGTATCATTACACGGCCTGGTGGGCAGATGAGTTTAGTCATTTTCTGCTCCAAGACGCTGGAAACACTGCTGAAAAGTGTGTGAGAGAAGAAGAGGCGAGCAAACGATGAGGTGGCTAAAATCATAGATTGTATTTGACAACTCAAAGCAACGATGTGTGAAAAAAATTATACACAAATTTACAGCTTAGGTCTGCCACTGTATTTGACGACATTACATGATATAATATTGAAGTGCATGTGCAGGCAAAAAAAATCTTTTAAAGTGCACACAAATGTATGCACGTCCTGCCTGACTGAACTCATTTCTTCAGCCGTGATAAGGCGCCGCTGTCAGTAATTGCTCCACATTTATCCACGTTCTTGTGGGAAATTCCTCTCCAATGTGTAAGAGTGCAATTAAACTCATTCTTACTTTCTAAACTGCCAAACCCAGGCCTTTTTATATCCTGTAACTGCACAGGATCCTGACGAAAGAAGGCTTTGCTGAATCTTTTAAAATCCACTTCTATTATCTGCATATAAAATGCTGTTTAGGTTAACAAAATGCTCTTTGCAATAACATTCTTAAGCATAGCCTCCCATCCAGTAAACCTCAGGGCTCTCGACTCAGTGTTTTTGCTATTCCAATCTACTAAATCCAGCCAGTGGAGATCATTTATCGGCGCACAGCAGGACTAACAGGAGCATGCCTCGCAGCGTTTGCTTTACGGATGAGAGGCAGTTTAGAGAAATGCTTTTGCGTCAGCTCCTGGGCCTCGCGTGATTGGATTCTGCAGGATAACCCTGACCAGGTATCTTTGCGTGTCTCTGCTCTGTTTGCACGGCTGATGAGGCAATTAGTGGAAAGATCTAGATTGATCTTATAATGGGATTTGACAACAAACTTGATATTTTCTTTGGAGGACACACATCACAATACAATCCCTGTGTGTCATTTATCTGAGAGTCTTATCATGAAAAGTCTTTAAAGTAAGCAACGGCTGACTCTACATTAGCATACAGTAGGGTAATACAACAAGCCACAGGCTATCGCTAATCCTTTTATAGGGAGGGACACCTATACTGAACTGCCCTGAACATATAGAAACCAGAGTTTTTAATTTAATTTGTAGCAAAACGACACCAGCAATTACAATGCTACATGTTTGCAAGCACAGTGTTTAATGTTTATAGCATGTTCACCCTATTCTCGATTCTGATTGGTCAGAAGCTTGAACAGCAGTCCGACTACAAATTAAAATCACAGGTTAATAGTAATATTATGCATCTATTATTCGAATATGTTATCGTTTCTATAGTAACAACTCATTCACAAGGACCTGAATGAGGAACGCTTCACGTAAATTAAGCTCAACAATCCAATAAACATATTCGAAATGTGTTACTTAACAAAGCTTGTAATTGTTGATATGGTGACATTTTCTGTGAGGAGACCGTTATTTAATATTTATGGAAGGAGTCTCCAGTGTCAGTGCTTTTTGTAACAGTCCATGATAACGCTGTTCCTTTAAGTTTTTCCTTAAAGGACGCACCGGTTATTTTTCATAAAGGATAAATAACACTAATCGTTAATCTTTAGTTTTTCGACCACTGTGCATGTACACAGCGTTACCAGAGAGCAAAAAAATGGCTTCCATAGTGATAAACTGCATCAAAAATGCTCACTTCTTGAAAGCTGATCATTTAAAGCAAATTATTCAGTAACTGGAGACTGGATGAAGGGGCTAAAATAGAGCAGTGTGTTTCAAATTTATGCCACGTCTCTTTTCTTCCCTGGCAGGATACAGTGTTTATTGGCAGCACAAATTCCACATGTGCTGTATTTACAGTGTTTTCCCTTAAACAGATTACTCAAATGTATGTGAAAACGATGATCAGATTATTGCCCAAATCTAATTTTTGTAAACACCCTGTGTCTTAACAGTAGTGACTTTGTGTGTGTGTGTGTGTGTGTGTGAGAAAGCAGGGGGGCGGAGAAGAAGGCCACCAGGAGTTCAGGAGGCAGTCGCCTGCCGCTGTCTAATTAGTGTGGAGACAGCGGGGTCAGCCACAGGGCACTGCCCAGCTGGGAGCTGTATGCAGCACTGCTGCCCTCCCCCACCACACACACACACACACACACACACATAAAGCAAGAGTGCAATTTACATGAGGCTCACTTCCTTAACACCTCACTACCAGTTCCAGCTTCGGCACCTTTAGTAGCTGTCATTGTGCCTGAGGCGATGACCAGAGAACCGACGAGAACTTTGTGATCTGTTAGGATCTGACATGCACAAATGTTCAGTCCTGGAACCTCAAAGGCCTCATACAGATGCGCTTAGGCATAGAACTTCAACCTCATCCAAGTTTAGAGTTAAGATCAGACCTCTCTGCTTGCAGCTAGTGAGCGTGTCGGGCTGCACCTGGAGCTGCGGGTGGTGTGTCGGGGTCTTTTCTGCTTTCTGAAGGTGCATTTATGGTGCAGGCTTCTCAGAGTTGCTTAAGAATGGGCCGATTGTGGAGCTGGCGAGTGCAGGTGCCGTTCCTAAAGCCTTCACACCTTGACAATGAGCGACGTGCTGAGAGCTTCCTTTGTCGCGCAGCTGTAAAGAACAAAGTCTTTATGGGAGGGGAATGACGAGTACCAGCAATAGTTCTCAGGAGAGGTTTCATCTGCCGTTGCAGGAAATCAGAATGTTTACTGAATGCCTCCTGGAAAAAACAGAATGCTGCTGGTATTTTTAGTAGTGTTGGTTAGTCAGTGGTTAGGTTGAGTTTAAAAAAAAAAAAAAAAAACCTTCATCATTGTGGTCAGTGAGGCATCACAGGCCGTGAAATACGGAAAACTAAGAAGCCATTCAGTTCCCTTCCTTTCTGAGTGTAAGAAAATTCCTGATGCTAAGATAAGCTAGATTTATAATTATTTATCTACTTAATGTAACAGCAAGATGGCATCTGCAATTAGAATATGCATTCTTAAAAATGAAGGTGGCAAAAGCGGTTCTTTAGAGAATGTCAGAACCTGGATTGATTAACCACTTTAAAGAGAACTGATCAAATTTCCTCATCATAAATGCTACCATTATGTGGAAGGAAACTTTATGGGTTTGTGAGGAAAATGTATTTTATTCAGCTTGGATACCAGTTGCACGAAATATCATGACACAGGTGTAAATGGGATCCTTTTACTTTCCAGTTTCTGAAAACGTAAAGTCACAGCTTTCCTTCCAAAGAATGCTAAATAAACATCTCACAGAAAACGTCAGCTTTTCAGAAACTTTTCTTTTTAAGACCGTGAGTGAGAGATGGATGAATTCTGTCGCAGCTTTCCAAGTATTTACAGCATTACATCAGTATTTTTAGATTGTGCATCACTACTTTAAAATGTCAACAGTCCCACCCCCCTTTGCAGTCCAAATGAAAGTGCTTAGGGGACATGAAGGAGTGAAAGAGTGAGTGACGGCTTGGTGTTTTTGAATTGGATGGGTTTTTTTTTTTTTTATTTCCAGTTTCTATTTCAAGTATGAGAGCCTCAGTGGATGTGTGCATGTTTAGGATGGAGTGAAGCAGCTGCCACATTTCGTACGTGCTCTTAGCTTTCCACAAGATGTCATCGCATCCTGGTTTGTTTCCAGGCCTGACAGGCCAAGCGTTACGACTCACAGTGGCTAGAGTGCAAATACGACCAAAGTCCAAAGTACATAAAGCTCTAAAACCCATAATAACCCCTAATATTTATACATACATATATGTTTATTACATGGCTGTAAATGTTTACCTGGATTATGGCATTTGTGCTGCTATGGTAATTCTAAGTAGCTACTTAATTTTTTATTATGATATTTTATTGATATGTTATATGCCTTATATTGTTTTTGCTCGGGATGGAGTTCAGGCTGATGGAAAAGGTTCTGCTTTCTTCAACCTGAAGAATTCAGATGGCATTTTTACAAATTTGTGGTTGGATTCCATTCGATTTCAAGGTCCAACCACTAACCCTGCCCCTAACTTGAACCTTAGCCTACTGTTCTATTTATCTTTTCACACAAATTAAGCTTTTGTTATACATTTGCACAAGCGAGACCATATTGTATTCCTTATGTCTGATTCCTTATATTAGTGATACAGTTATAAATATAACTGTATCACTAATATAAGGAATCAGACACAAAAGGGGCATGCAGTTATAGGAAAATAATCAACAACAGGGTGGTGTGATGTGGCCTGATGCAATGCAGAGTTACTGTTACCAACCTGAAGTTACTTTCCAATAACAGCACAACCAGAGGTGTTTTACTCCTCTTATACCACAGCAAAATTGCCAACGATTACAGTTTTTATTTTTTGATGAACAACATGGTGTACTTATTGTCCATTTACGGTTACGTTTAATGTTGTGGAACATCCACCAAACAAGTTAATTCCTGTTATAACGTATGTTAACGCAGCTATAACCTGCCATTCCTTCACCAGCCTATATTTTTTTCTTTCTCTTGAAATTAAGAAGACAAAAAAATCCTCAGCTTGTCATGTCACTAAGGCCCCGCAATGAGCAAAGTTCTCTGTCCTGATGTCAGGAAAATTAAAAGAAAAACTTTAACTCTGAATGTTACAAAAAGCTGACGCTGGAGACTCCTTCCAAAAACGTTAAATAAATGTCTCCTCATAGAAGACAAGTCTGTACAAGTCATGCAACGATATTGTATTAGAACAAGCGCATTAAATTAATATCAGCCTGTGACTGGAATTACAGACAACACTTCTGTTAGAGTTGCTGATATGGAAAATTCTGCCAATATTAGGACATTTAAGTCAGTAGCTAGCCCGTTTTCTTCTTCAGGTCTCTCATGTTTCCTGCCCCTTTCACTGTGCAGACTGAAACAACAGTTTCCCACTCACACATGTTGTGCAACAGCAGGTTACGTAAAGTTTAACAAGGTGTCTATGAGTTCTGGAATCATAACAATGATATTTATGATGTGATGGGGGAAAAAAAGCACAGTAACACCAACGAAATCGATGGATTAGCTTAGCAATAATGTAAATTAGCATATCTATAGGTGTAATGTAATGAAATTTCAACTACATGCACATCTCTGCTCTGAAGATATCAGCCAAAGTCTGTTCTGAGGACGCTTTATTAGTCACTGTTACCTTGCATTCATTTCAGAGAGCTCCTTCCGCCTACTCAAGCCTTGAAATTATGGCGCGATCACGGATCTGTCCGCTAAAAAAATGACTTTTTGTATCATGTCAGGATTCTATAATCTTAGACTAGTGATCGATTTCAAATGAAATCTATTGAAGTGTAACAAATGGGTGTCAGCTGTCCCTGAGACATCATTTCTTTTACATTTTTACGTTTTTACGGTTCAAAAAAGAACTTGTATACAACTCTTCGACCTCGGGTTTGTTGGGCGACAGACACCAGAAACATAAAAGATACAAGACATGGCAAAACATATTGTAGCACTTCTATACTTGAGGACGTTTTAAAGATACGCAGTATATTTCATGATATTTAGTTGTGCTGAGCTTTTGCTAAAAAAAAAACAAAATAAAACAAACAAAATAAAAGGATTTATCAAGAATAATACAAAAAATAGATTTTAAGATCCAATCAGTGACGTGTTACAGTCAATAACAGTGGTGTTTAAAGCATTGAGACCTGAAGATGACCATAAAAATGTATCATTATTGGAATATATCGCAATATTGGTATCACATCATCATATTGCCCAGCCATAGAAGAAACAATACTTAGAAAAATCAGCATTTTTCCATCGACAGCTTTTGTGTGGTATGCAAAAATCTAAAAGTGTTACACTTCTGACTCAGTTAGAGCTGAGTGATATGATAATGTGATATAAACATTGCAATATATTATCATCACGATACATGTTTAAGGGTATCATCAGGTCTCGGTGCATTTAACCCCACTGTTGCTCACTGGAGCTAAAAAGGGCATTAAAAGATTAAAATTAAATTGAACATTTTGGTACTGAATATTACAGATGTCCATGACATGAGAACCAAATGTGCACGTCATTTTTACACTTTTATATTTTTACAGATAAAAACGAAACAAACTTTCTGTACAACTTTTCAGCTGCAATTTTGTTGTGTGAGAGAGAGAGACAAGAACCAAAATGACAGTATATGTATACAGATGGTAGCGCTTCTATACTTGATGACATTTTAAAGTTACACTATACATATCATGATATTTAGTTTTGCCAAAAAAAAAAAAAAAGACAAACACAAAGGTTGAGCCACAAATCAAATGGAATATTTTGATACTCAATGTTTCATGCCCCCTCATATACAGATTTCATATACGAAATATACCTATGCATATCGTGAAAGTATCTTGAAGTATCGTGATTACGATCTGACATATCGTCCAGGACTAATAATTCATCTGTGCGCGTCTTGCAGTGTAACTGTGAGAGCAACTGCGTAAACCCGCGCGCAATCTTCTGCCTATTGTAGCGTATTATTATTATTATTATTATTATTATTATTATTAGATTTGGTGTTTACCTTCTTTGCCCCGCACTTGGCGAACTCTCGGGCCAGGTGCCGACCGATGCCGCGTCCTCCTCCGGTAATGAGCACCACATCCCCGGACAGATCTCTGCGTTTGCCCGGGATGAAGAAGCGCACGAGCGCTTTCACAGCGCAGCACAAGATCTGAAGAGGCAAAAGCAGCACGGAGCACAGCGTCCTCAGGTCCATGTCGGTCCCGTCCGGTCCGGTTCAGTGGTGCCGCTTGCGGTACGGTGCTGTGCTGTGCGTGCAGTGCGGTGCTGCGCGTGCAAGCCTTCACAGTCACCCCTTCTGACGAACTTCTTGATTCTCCACAAAAATATTGCTTTTTTTTCCTTTTCTTTTTCTTCTTTTATTCCAGATTGATCTCGTGCGGCTTTAGTGCGGACGCTTTGCTCGCGCGTTCTCGCTTCTCTATTTATTTACGCGTTCACGCGCCTCATTCCACGAGCAATAACAAACTTCTATATAAATAACTGGAGACTTTCTTCTGCGCGCGCGGAGTGATCACCCGTAGTGACGGCGTCGCCTCGCGCTGGGGTGAGCGAGACTCTCAGCTCCAGCCGCCGCCACGAGGGACTTTTTAAAGTGACCGTTAATCCTGATTGACAGCTCGCGGGCTGAGGGAGAAGTTCGCCGCCGTCGCCCTCATACCTAAAAAGCCCGGATCGAGTCGATTATACAGTACCTGCGGCGCGAGCGCACCACCACGGGAGGACTGCAGGTGCTCATTCAACACCGGGAATGTTGTCGCGAGCTTGTTTTCGCGTGCTAAGTCCCCTCCCCCTCGCAACGTTCCGTCACCTCGCGGCAGCCTTGTCGCCTTTCCAACCGGCGGGTCACGTGCCCGGTTCTCTCGGCAGTTTTGTGGACTTTTGGATGGAAAATGTTGGTTGAAATGTTGGATTAATAAGATTGTGCAACGTCTCTGAAGCTGTTGTGTTGTGCAACAAAATGGCCGAACAGGTTTGTTGTTGTTGTGTCATGTGTGATTGAAGAGCAGCAGACTATCAGACAGTGTAAGATTTCTTCCAACCGGTTGGACAAGAAGTTTTTGGTAAGTGTATGAAGTTACATGACGCAGCCTGCAAGTCATAAAATGACAGAATGCAACATTAAAAATATGTGAAGAACATTTTAAAGGGCTCATTATGTAATTTAAATAATGAACACTAATAATGTTTATGTTTAAAAAAACCTGAAATGGTTGAACCTCCTTGTGTCCAGGGGCGTGGCCAGAACTTTTACAGTGGGGTGGCCAGGTTAGGCCTAATGACTTTACTGGGGTGGCAGTCTAGGCTGAGGCAAACTACTAATCTGTATCCACACAAAATGACATAATGTGGCTCGACTGATGTGTGTGTGACCTGAGATACACCTAAGCTACAAAAATGTTATAGCTATTGTAACATCTTATGAAGTATGCTAGCATTAAGAATTCAGTATCATAAGCTAATGCAACCTAACAATGAACTGACAAAAAAAAAAATCAAATGATAGGTAATAATATGATTTTATGATTAATGATATAATGTTATACCTGCAAATAAGGAATATCATTAATGCAAAAAAAAGTTTACGTAAAGGTTTACCTATGTTTTGGTCACCCGTTTGTTCGTTGTCGGTGAGGCCAAGGAATAGTAACTTCTGTTTTAGCTAGCTAACCTTGCTTTTCTTCCGTGATATTACACACCTTGTCATGGCAATGATGAAATGAACTTTCAAATTCTTAAAGATGAGGTAGTCTTATCCGGCCTTACAAACTTTAGCTGACTTAACTAGCTGGCTAGCTAACTGCTAGGGAACATTGCACATTTATTACAGGTCAATTCAAACATGGCCGTTCCCACTGTATTTACATGAACGTCCAACTGTTGTTGTATTTCTCACTTTGGAAGCCAATATTTTCTCAAATGGCTCAAATGAACACCTTTCTTTCTTAACACGTTTCTCAATGTTGCTGAACATATCAAAGTCTGGTTAGCAGGGATGCTAAGTGTAGTTACAGCACAAATTTAGTTGTATGAAGTCTTTTCTTAGTTTCCTAGTTAAAATTAGCTAAGTTAGTTAGCTAGCTAACATTAGCTGAAGCATAAACTTTAGTTTGACTAGTGATAGCAACTTGTAATTCCCAATCTAGAAACCAGGAAAAACCAAAGTATACACCCCCTCAACTTAAAATACTCTTCAACTTAGCTAGTCTTCTCAACTATGAGTTCCTTCCCAGTTTATGGGATGACATTAAAATCAAAATGGCTGCGCACAGAGTCAGAAGTAAAACTTATACAGATCATTGTTTTAACAGGAAAATATACATCACTCATCACTTAGCTTGCTAGCTTTTTGCCAACAAAAGACAAACATGGAGGTGGCAATGTTTTTTCCCACTTTGTATGTTGAATGTGCCGAGGTCAAAAAATGACATCATTCCAACCTGTGAATTAACACTTACATGGTAAGTTAGCTAGCATGCTAGTGTTGGTGAGATAGCTAACATTAATGTTATGTGAAAGATGGTTAGTGAAAACAAATTGTGTGACATTTGTAAAAGGTTTGTTGTCACTCCATAGTGATTTCACCTTTTGAGGTTTTCTTACCTAATATGTGTGTTGGCTGGGCAGCATTAGCTAAATTACATTATACTGTACTTATATTTTAAAAGAGCAATTTAAGGACTGTAAAAGAGCTTCGTCTGTCTAGAGTAGGGCTTTACATCTTTGTTGTGCACAGAGTGTCCCAAAAGTCTCCATACATAGGGGAAATTAACACTTTTTAGCAAAATGTCTTCCAAAATTTTTCATACTTAGTTTCTATTATATATTTTCGTCATATAGTCTCTGAGAAAGCCTTTGACAGAAGAAGAACATATTGAAATCATTCTCAGGCTGGATCAGGAAGCTGTCGCAAGGTTGCGATGAACTTTAACAGGAAACATAGCAAGTGCATCACACACGGCACTGTTGCCAAACTTATTAACGAATTCAGAACAACTGGAAGGGTTGCGGACCAACCGAGAAGTGAACGTCCACGACCATCCACTGACGAAGGCACAACCGACATGGTGATGGCAAACACAGTCCCCTATGTATGGAGACTTTGGGACGCCCTGTGTGCCGTATTACAGTATACTCTACACCACTAGGAGTCAGTATAGAGATTTAAGGACATTGTTATATCATAAAAAATAGGACAGTCTTTACTGGTGAAGAGCAATTTACCATTGTCAAAGAAAAAGATGGGAAATAAAGTGAGAAATCAAGAAACCAAGAAATTCAATTCCAGTTTGAAATTCAGTTTCAAATGGTATGATACACATGTAAAGTAATAACATACAGATTTTTGCATTTAATGGCATGAGTCTAACTCCATAAACCTGAAGCCTGCTTCCGAGGCCTGTAGTGCAACAACACTCATCATCATCACACTGTTTTCACTAAAGCCAGGCCAAAATAATCCTGTAAAAAGGTGTTGAAGGCTGTAATAGCACGGCCCTAAACGCTGGGATAACAGTGACTGGCTGTGTGTCGCTGACTGGCGTGTTATTGAATGTTGTCGAGTGTTCCTGGGTATGTTGCGTATGTCACTGTTAGATACTTTTCTCCAAAATCCTCAGCCAGCATTAAGATAAACCCCACCAAAGCCTCCAGGCCTGGGCGAGAAGCACGATTTCCTCTGGCTGCTGAAGCCCCAGAACACGGGGACCTTTGTAAATACCTCTTAAACCTCCCAGACTGTAAATCCAGGAGCCAGCGCAGAGATTCCAGCCTGTGATTTTTGGCCCCGGCTCTCGGCTTTTACTGGGGAAAGCTGAATGGAGGACTGCTCGAACTGGAACAGCCGCACAATGGGCGCTTTGTACCGGCATGAGCTTCTTAGTAATGGCCCAGAGCCTCTCTGGAAAGGCTAAATGGTTGTCTAGTTGTGGAAAATGTGTCACGGTGAAATGTGCCTTGCTGCAGACCTGCCTCTGGACTGCCTTTTTCAGCAGCAAAGAAGTAAAGAAGCTCGTGAATTTGATATCAAACAGTTATCAAAGCAACCTAAAGACAGATAAGTTTTGTACAGATTTTTTTAACACGTCTAAGACATAGAGCAGTAAATGTTCAGATCTGTTGCCAGATCTGCATTAAAAAACCTTTAATGGTTGATGAACCAAAACTACAGTAAATTATAAAAATAAATAATATCGAAATGATCACCATATAAACTATGCAGTAAGATTAGAGATATTCAGGGAAAAAAATGAACTACTAAAATAAAATCTAAAATAAAATCCAGTTTAGTTTCTTACATCTCAAAAGAAAATACAACCAAAATTAATATAACTTTTTTTTAAAATTAAAGTTATGACTTTGAAAATATTAAAAATAAACAGAAATGAATTGTACAGCTATTGACTAATGACTTTTGGTCCCAGACCATAAAGTTTTGATTTATTCTATATTTTATTCCACTGAGGAAGGATAAAAAGAGAAAAAAGCTAAACATCCCATGTTAGTTCTGTATGAGTCTGTACCATCATTCAATCCTTTAAGTGGCTACTGTATTAATTATTTCTGTAATTGAAACATGAATAAACCTGTTATAGTTATAAAAAAACAGGAAGTGCCTTTTCCTATGGGTAGATAGTGAAGGACAATCCAGTTTTCTATAAAATAAAATATTGTAATATTTAAAAGTCACAAAATACAAAGCATTTGAAATAAAACAGTATTCAGAAACAATAAATCAATATTATTTTATAATTTTGTAGATGCTGGTATTAATAACAATTAACCCAGTGGATGTATGCAAAAAAAAAAAAAAATTCAGCAGCAGGTAGAAAGTAATCCAATTCTGCAGAGAAACAGTGGACCTGGCAACTTGCCCTTGTGTGTATGTGCTGAAGCAGTTGTCTTTCATCAGTTAGCATGTCACTGCCATCTACAGATCAACAATGAAAAGTTCATGTTAAACCAAGCTCAGTTAGTTCTTTCTTCTTTTATCCTAAGGAAAAAACATTGCAAACACAGCACAGATATAAAAGCTTTAGCATAAATGTTAACTTTTTTTTTTTTTTTTTTTTTTTAACACTTACTGAGTCACTTATGTGACTATTATACATTATATGTGATTACATACAGTATATGTACATATAAAGCATCTTAGAAGGCACAACACATCAAAGCTACATAGGTAGAAGACCACAACAGGGTCCACTGCTATCTCTCAAGAACAGGAATCTGAGGCTACAATGGGCACAGGCTCACAGAATCCGGACTGCTGAAGATCGAAAAACCATCGTCTGGTCGTTTTTTTTCCAGTCAGCTTGTGATCCTATGCCCACTGTAGCCTCAGATTCCTGTTCTTGTCTGACCAGAATGGAAACTGACGTGATCTTCTGCTGTTGTAGCTCAACGTCTGCTGTTGTCCACCTCAAAGTTTGATGTGTTGTGCATTTTGAGATACTTTTCTGCTCACCACGGTCGTAAAGAGTGTTTTCTTTTGACTTATCGTTGCCTTCCTGTTACCGCCAACCAGTCTGGCCATTCTCCTCCGACCTCTCTCATCAACAAGGCATTTCCTTCTGATGATTTTTATTTTTTGTAGCATACTGTGTAAACTCAAGAGACTGTTGTGTGTGAAAATCCCAGGAGATTTCTGAAACACTCAAACAAGCCCATCTGGCACCAACAACCGCACCACGGTTAAAGTCACTGAGATCACTTTTTTTTTTTCTCCCTTATGATGTTAGATGTGAACATTAACTAAACATTAGATGATTGGATATCTGCATGAATATATGTAACCGGTTAAACTGGTAAGTATATAAAAGTATCGAAATTACCCTTTAAATTAACTATATGCCTAAATGAATCTTGAAGGAAAATGCATTTGTGTGTGTTACAGGTATAGATTTTGGTTGAGAAACAGCCCGTCTTTATTAAAACATCGTTTTTTGCACTAGTAAAAGTTTATCTGTCTCCTTTGGGTATTTGTACGGAAACCCTAAGAGGCCATGCATTATAAATTTTTTTTCCTTTCTTGTTTCCTCATGATCTCGACTTAATTTTCTTGTGACCTCGACGTAACAACAGTTGTTTTCTCGTGATCGCGATTAAATTCTTCTGTGTACTTGACATAACAGCTTGTTGTTTTTATTGTTCTGGAGGCAGCAAAAGCTTAGCGCAATCCCGCAGCTTCATGGAATAACACACTCGTTTTTTACTTTGCTCAGGGACTCACTGCAGCTGAACTAGTCCTACGTCTGTCACTGATTGACAACTTTTTACATTAGTGTCTGACACTTGAGAAGGAGGCTGTCAGATCTACACCCCTCTCTCTTAATGCGGAGATAAAGTCCATCTCTACAGTGGGCAATTATTAAATGTATGACGGTGATGGCGACGACGCCAATGCGCGCGCAACGCCAGTCCCATTCACAAGGCGCGAGACTTTCTTGTGATAGAATTACGTCGTGAGAGAACAGCTTTTTGTTATGTCAAGATCACGAGAAACCACTGCTTCTTATGTCGAGATTAAGAAAAAATGAAGCGGAGGTCATGAGAAAACAGTTTGGTTTGTCAAGATCACAAGAAAACTGTTTATGTTGAGATCACGAGAAAGTTAAGTCATGATCACGAGAAAACAAGAAAGGAAAAAAAAAATATGCACGGCCTCGTAGGGCTTCTGTACATTCGGATCGCCGCATCTGTATGTAAACTTTTTGGAAAATGTTTGTACAGCGTGTATTTGAATCTCATTCACCATAAAGAAACAGAAGAGATGACACACAGTTGAGAGTTTGTTATTTAATTATCTCCCTTTGCAGGGTGGCTACATATACCCGTGTTCCTAATAAAGTGGCATGTACGCACAAACGTACAAAGGATTTGCTTCCTGAGTAAAAAGACAGAAAGGAAATTTCCATTTGCATTACTATTTTTTCATGCACTTGTGTACACTTGCTGAGTTGTGTGACAGTTACTGTTAACACTGACCTCCAATCTTAGGAGTACTGACATACATTAATATAATAACTGAATCTAATAATCTAATAATATCTTAGCATACACTCTTTGTCCATGTTTGCTTCTTATCATAGTGGTGGAACATCTGTAAAATCCAACACACTAAATATCTTCTTGCTATAAATAACATATTTTTTTTTATCCTCTCCATTTTGTCCTAAAGATGTGCTAACTTTCTGCTAACTGTAAAGTGTGTGTTAATGAATAAACTGGCACTTTGTCCCACTGTACAGCAGAATTGGCATAAATATAGTTAAAGGTGCAATAAATTCAATTTCATGCTTTTAGGAGCAGATTTCTGTCACTGTTAACCCAAATGTGCTTAAAGCCAAAAAATATTATGCTTAAAAACATTCCATGCAGCAAGCTGTGTGTTAATAGTCATGAACTTGGCAGGTCATTTGGAGGAGATCTGGCACTGGTGTGATTATGCAAGACTCAAGATAACACTGACACCGAGCTATAAGACGGAAAGACGTGTTTGGACTGCTGATTGTCTCGCCCCGACGCAGTCATGGACATAGGAAGTGCAATTCTGATTATTGGTTTTGCTGCTCTGGTTGCAGCTTTCTGCTTATTGGTAATCGGATTGGTGTTTTCTGAGGTAATGAACTCTGAAATTCCTCCTGGAGTTAGCAATCGTGGAAAACTTCACCTTGTGCACTGCTGGATGGTGGGGCTAGCAGTTGGGGTGAGTGTGTTCATATGACTTGTTGAGGATTTTTACATTTTTATTGCCATAAAATCTTCAAAAGTGGAATATACTGTATATAATATATATTTTATACAGTATATAAACATTACATTTTGCATGCTTGTTTCAATTTGAGCGCTCTAGTTTAATCCAGTTGTACATTAATCTGTGTTTGAACAGTAGACAGGTAATGTTTATCTTTCATTACCTTTCACATCCTTTTTTTTTTTTTTTTTTTTTTTTTGTTGTTGTATAACTCGGTGCTTGATACAAAGTCCATCTAAGTGAATTTGTGCTAAATTAAAATAAAATAGGACAGCCCTTATTTCCAAAAAGCTTCGATTTATTTATTTCATTGTTAAATTTGTATTATTTTATTGTTCCATTTTTTTAAAATCATATTAAACATCCATTATTAAAGTCACAATCTGTACGCTTTTAAATAATAAAGTCGATCACATCTGCTGATGTGGATATAATCACAGAGTCAAGGGCAATGAAGAGAGTCGAAGTGATTCATATGTAAACACACTGAAACAGTTCAAGGTCAAAAACACGTCCAGTCATTATTCTTCGATAATTTGTAGATTTATCTGCTAACTCCAGAGGAACGTGTAGAATAATAAATCGTTTAATGTTTTTAATGCCCCAGAAATGACCCAGAATCGGCTAAAAACATCTCTACATCTTTCCCCTCATTAAATATGCCATTATCTATGAATATACATGAATATGCACATTAAAAAACACCCCTAAATGTCCTCTGAGCTTTACACCAAAGATAGGAAAAGGGAAGGAAATGATTAAATGATAATCAGCATTCCTAATAACGTTCCCTTTTGTAACAGCGCTAGTTTATGACATAAAATACAGACCTGTCATAATATACGGTATGTTGTCATATAATTATTTTTATTATATACAGTTAGAAGAACTCTTAAGTGTGCTAGTTGTAGCCCTTGGTAGCTTAGCACTTGATAGCTTAGGGATTGATTTTAATTAGCTAGCTAATCTAAAATTACCTAGCTAACTAAAATTAGCCGCTGACCAACGTAGTTATTATTGACTACATAGCTAACTAACATTAAGAAAACACTAACCAGTAGTTTTTGGCTGGCATGCTAGTGTTTTGAGGTCACTGACACTAATGCTAGGTGAAAGTTGAAGTGGTGAATGGTGAATGTTTCTTAGTGTTTGAAATGTTCAGATTTTCAGTGAAGATTGCTTACTTAAGAGCCCACATATGGGTGTGATGGTCAGGTGTGTACATACTTCTGGCCATGTTAGCAAATAAGCTAAGTTAGCTAACCACCTTAGCACACAGGTAGCTAAAATTTTTCCAGGTAATCCTCTAATCTGTAGCGCTTCACAAACTGATGTCACAACTTCAGCTCATATGTGGCCCCACCCCTAAATCTTATATATACAGTAGTACTGAGGAAGTTTCTGTTTAAATGGAAAGTTTTTAAAAAAATTTTTTTAACCTCTCTGATAAATCATGCCTCAGGGTCGAATCCTGGAGCGCCTGGGTTTGTGTCATCAGGTACGTTTTACTCGATGGTGTACAGATTGCATAGTTGGCCGTAAACGTCCCCCTCCTGCTGGTCTTCGCATTAAAGACTCGACCTTTGCTGGAGTGCCAGTGAGGATCTACGAGCCCACTGCTGTTTCAGAGCACAAAAGACGAGGACTCGTGTATTTTCATGGAGGAGGATGGGTCGTTGGCAGCATCGGTGAGACACACAGCTTGTTTGTTTTTTTTGTTGTTTGTTTTGTTTGAATGATCAGCAATGTCATCTTTTCTACACGCTCATTAGACATGTACGATGAAGTTTGCCGGAACATTGCAAAAGAGAGCGATACTGTAGTCGTGTCTGTTGGGTAAGAAACACTAAGCGTCTCTTTTACAAAAATGTTTAAAACTCTGTCTTTCCAAAAAAAAAAAAAGCTTTATGTAAGAATTTTGAAGAATGTTTAAAATGTAATTTTTTAAATTAACGTGTTATACCAAATTGTAATTAAATATAAATTAAAACAAGAATTTAAGAGTTTTAAAATCATTTTGTTTAAATTATGTTGTGTAAGAAAAGTAAAATATCCATTCATTTCATTTTTTGTTTGGTTGGTTTATACTTGGTTTATAGTACGGTTTATACTTTTAAACCTTTAAAAATTATAATTACATCCAAAGAAAATTAATTTAAAGGTTTGTAATTAAATTTAAAAATGGAATTAAATTGAAATATATACAATTGTTTTATACTTTTAAACATTTTTTTTAAATATAATATTTGCATGTTTTTATATAGTAGAATTGTCATTCTTATAATACTACTTTTTCTCATTTTTTAAATAATAATATAATAAGAAAATAATAAATAATTCATATTTATATATTAGTTTAAAGCTTATAGGTTTATGATTAATATTCAGTAATCATATATTGTGATATTTGTACTCTGAAATTATTTTTGAAATGATTTATTCGTTCATTTGTTATGAAAGTATAATAAAACATTGTGCTGTTTGTTATCCTGAAAGTTACAGACTCGCTCCTGAGCACCGCTATCCTGCCGCATTAGATGATTGCGAGCTCGCTACGCATCATTTCCTGTCTGTGGCGGCTGAGTTCAATGTGGACCCGCTCCGTGTGGCACTGGGAGGAGACAGTGCAGGCGGTAATCTGGCAGCCGCTCTCGGCCAGAGGCTGGCCGCGAGCCCGGACAGGCATCTGCCGTCACCCTGCGCCCTCGTCCTCATCTACCCGGCTCTGCAGATGGCCGACTTTAGCCTGCCCTCTTATCGGCAAAACCACGCTGTGCCTGTATTGTTCCTTGCCCGTATGGTCTTCTACTACCTCCAGTACCTAAATGGTGACATGTCCGTGTGCCAGGATGTGATCGAGGGCAGACATGTTCCTGCCGAGCTAAAACTGCACTACAGCAAGTGGCTCGACCCCTCGAACCTCCCACCTGAATTCCAAGATGGCACCCGAAAGCAGGTGGCGACGGCCCACGATGGTGAAGTGTATCACATAGTTAAAGGCGGTCTCGAGCCAGGGATTTCACCTTTGCTGGCTGAGGACGAAGTGCTCCGCCTCACGCCACCCACTTTTATCCTGACCTGCCAGTACGACGTGCTGAGGGATGATGGGATTCTGTACAGGAAGAGGCTGCAGGATCTGGGAGTCGAGGTCACATGGTATAACGTCCCTGACGGCTTCCATGGCATTATGAGTTTTTCCGGCAAGGGCTGGCTGAGCTTCCCTGCTGGAGTGAGGGCCATGGAGCACGTTGTCAGCTACATGAAGACGCTCTGAGGCCTGGAAGTTCAAAGTCCAAGTTGTTGTCAATAACTGTTTATACAAAACCATGCATTTTTGTTGAGTGTTTCAGTCAAAGGTCATAGCCAGTTTGGTCAGTCCCCCAAGTGGTGTACAGGTCAGCGTCTACAGTCTGATTATTGTGCAGAAATAGCTTTCATATAAAGAACATAGCAACAATATCAACAAAAGCTGCATGTCATCATTCAAATTAATAAATTGTCTATCCATGTATGAAAGATGAGCTTTCTCTGTCTCTTTGTTGTGAAGCACTCAATAACTGAACACATTTGTCGTTGCGGGACTTCACAGCCTGCCGGAACTCCTGATGTAATGTAAAGTATTTGGGAAATCGCAAACCAAACACTTTTATCATCAGAAAATCATGCTCCAATAAACATTGAAATAAAATAATAAAATCCAGTAAAATACAGTGGACGGGTAGAAACAAAGGCTATATCGTAGTTTATTTAGAAAAATTACGCATTTTTAAACCATGATCTATTTTGGTCTGTCCTCTCATTTAAGGTGTGCTAATTTTTGGGACAGTAAGACTTGAATTGAGTTTAAAAACCCAGGAAATTACCCTGTTTTGCCCTCTGAACAAACGGGCCGAAAAATCTCTGCATAAATAATTCTTTTTAGAGATGGAGCTGCAGAGGGAAATGAAAATTCATGAAAGAATTCATGAAAGTGTGTTAATTAATGGAGTTCAGTAGCTGCCCATAGACTTCCATTGTAAGTAAGTATAAAGTATTGATTTAGTACAGGGTAATGTGTCAATTCTTGTCTGTGGTAATCAAATGTAAGAGGATAAAACCGCTCGAGTGCTTCTTAATAATAAGTTCAAGGAAATATTACAGACATATAATAAGAAATGAACGTTGTGGTGACATGAAGGAATACATCAACCTGGACTTACAGCACATAAATGCTCTTCCATTTGTCTTGTATGAAATTGTCAGAAAAATATGAACCGGAAACTATGAGCCCTTCTCAGTGGGCAGCGAGCCAAATGCAAAATGAAATGTGCAAATGTCTACAGTGCATGCAAAAGTTTGTGCACCCTTTAGGACAAAATGGCCAACATAAACTAGTACTGTTAATAATTAATGTTGATTAGCTCACTCATTGTGTAAACTGTATGTTAAGATAATAATGGTAAAAACAACAACAACAACGATGATGATATTACATTAAAGTTAGCATCTCCCTTTCTGAATGTGATCCTTTGTCCAACCTCTGCATATTTTATGTATATTTGTAAAATAGATTCTGTATAAAACATTATTTTGGCTCATTAACCTGGTTATTTTATGTCAGTTTCTGTAAATGTGTGTGTTTTTTTTTAATGGCTGTGTAGCTACTCATCTACTTATCTACTTACTGGGCCTTGCAGATGAAGCCTCATTTATAAATTCAAAGTGAAATTCATCATGAGGAATCTGAGCTTCTTTCTTAATGAGTGTTTACCGTTTCTATAGTAACAGACCCCTCCCTCCTCCCCCCTGCTGTGACAGCTGCTATCATTTCGCTCCTCCATCCAAATGAAAATGTGCCAGAGTTTCTGTTGCATGAGGACACGGTGAAGTTGCATTATGCAGGAAAAGGACGTGGCGTATGATAAATGGAAGCAGCCGGGCTGGAGGATTGAGCAGAAATACTCCAACAAAGTGCTCATAGGCAACTGGGCCGAGGAGAGACTGCAGGTATCACTTTACGCCTCCTGCTTTGCATTATTTTAGTGACACAGAACAAACTTCAATGATAAAATGTCATGTAATAACGTGCAAATGACATTATTGTGAATTCATTTTTCCAACTGTTGTGGGAACATAAAATAGACTTTAAAAACTCTCATACAGTATATGAATGTTTCATTTGCACACTACCTTTACAAACTTAAATATTTAATTTAATAGATATAATATGAAAATAACATTCATTTAATTTTACAACTCCATTGTTACCTTGCATTGTTCCTAGTTACATAAAACAGTGTGTTTATAATGAAATGTTATATAATGATAAAACTTAATTATACTCCCTCTAGAAAGAATATGTTTAAAAATAAAATAATTTGCCACTAGAATAGCACAAATCCAAGTTTGAAATGAGCAAAAATGTCTATAAAACACTCGATCATCACGTATTTGCTTTATCAGGCTATCATCTCACAATGAGAAACATTAAATACATTTGCCTATATACATGATCTTGAATATAGGATATATAGAAATTAGGATATAATTGCTATAACATAACTGTTGCTGCGTGATGAATTACTTTCAACTAATTTAATATTTCTCAATCAGTTTTCATTATTCAAGGAACATACACTTTAACAATTAGTTTAAAATGTGAAAAACAATTATTGGGTGTTTAGATTTAAAACTGAGTTTCTTTTTGCACCAGAACCCTTTTAGCAGGCAAAGAACCTTTAAATATCGGAATAACCGTAGACATACATATGACATGCAGTATTTACATTGACATGTATGACATTAACTACTACTACACAATATACAGCAGAAAATCTTCATTTAATACCACTAAAGGTTGTTGGTTTGTCCCACTAAGGGAACCCTTAAAGGTGTGTTTTCCAAGTGGAACCTATTCAGAAAGCTAAGCAAGATAGAGACACGACTCCAGCTTTAAGTCTGTTATATTGTACTATTTATTTCCTGAAGCAATAACACATTTAGGCAGAGGCGTCATTATTTTAATGGCAGATAAAGTGTTGCTTTTACAAGAACTTAACAAATTCAATAAGCAAAACTCTGACATGTCTCTAATCTGACAGTTATTCTGTCTGAGCATCTTGTTCCTGCAAAATACATTCTTCATCTAGTTCTAATTTTCTCACTTCCAGGTAAATAGCATATAAAATGGTCATTAAAAAACGTTATGTACTTCCAAAATGTTGATAAGGCTGTTCTGAATTTCCTAGGAGATGCAAACAGGAGTCTTGCATCTTTTTGTCTTTATTCTGGAAGAAATCGTTTCCTTGTTTCATGTGCACATTTATTCACGCTCAGTCACAATCACCAAACGCCTGCTGTTCTTGCAAACAGTTGGCCTCCAAACTGTGATAATTCACACTCTGTGATTCAAACCCTGATAGGGCAAGATTTCCTTCGGCAAGACTCGAGATCTTTGCAAAAGTGATTAGAGGTGTGCGATTAAGCTTACTCAGCACAGCCGGGGTGTTTAAATAGTAGACAAATAGCACTGCCTTGGCCGCCTGTTCATACGACTCTGTGAGAAAGATGTGCTGGAAAAACGGCAGCGATCGATGAGGCTGCTGATTGTGCTCTTCGACTGCTGGGTGCTGCTGTTGGGCCAGTTTTTTTTTTTTTTTAGCCACTTTTACACTTGGCTATTTTTGGCTACTTTATGCCTTCTGTGTGTTTGTGTGTGTGTGTGTGTGTGTGTGTGAGACAGTTCTCTCGGGAGTGTAAGACAGCAAGCAGCAGCAATAGGCTGGACTTCAGGCCTCAGACAGATCACAGGCCGGATGTGATCGTGAGAAGGACAGCACTGCGTCGATCTGAGGTTTGAGTTAAGTGATTAAAAAATGTACATGGTCGTGTTATTAAAAATACACACAAGCATGATGAAGATTCATTTTTGGTCATAAATTCATGCCATTCATGCCATGTGGGAGAATTTGTGAGGACGGGAAAACTTCCCATTATTCTATCTTGAAAGTGTTTGCACAGTTTATTTCATTTACTAGATAAAAAATGGTGGTTGTAGTTTTTAATCAAAAATGATCTAGCATTATCATATAGCTGTGTAATGTTACACATCTCTTTCTAATCTATAGCAGAACTAAAGTATGTTGTGAAATTTCAGTTGAAACCAGAATTTATTGCCTAGATTTAGCAGTAACATGTCATGTTAGAAATCCTTTTCTAAAATATTATATATGAGAAGTGGCAGCAGATATCGCTAAGTCGAGTGTTATGACAGTTGTGATAATGTTATAATGTAACATAAAACTTAAAAAGATGTAATAAAACTAGAGAGAAGACTGACAAAAGCTGTAAACACAATTACAGCTCATTACAGTTTAACATTTGATATGACATGGATAAAAAAAAAAAAGAAATTTCTGATTTGTTTGTATAATCCATGTGTCCAGGGTCTTCCCACCAGACTCCTCTTCTCCCATCATAACACACCCACCTCACATTACCTGGTCACTCTATATGACGAGTCTTATGGTCGACGTAGCTCCTCTGGCCTTCCCGAGCTCCGCACATGGCACACTGACAAGATGGGTTCGGTCCCTGAGAAGTCGGACCATCCGCTTCATGGTATTAACCCTTGTACTCTGTTCACAACTTACCCCCCGTGGATATGAGTTTATATCTGCGTTTATAGCCAGTTATATCCATTTTATAACCAATAATTTTCATGTCAACCATTAACACAATGAACAATAGACTAACACCTAAGGGTGTGTTAAAAGGCTACATGAAACCCACATAAGCCCTACCTGACAACCGCCATCCGCTTATATTAATAGCAATAAGTCAATTTTAACGTCAAGCTGACACAACACCTGAGTCTAGTGACATAAGGTCATGTTAAGACACTTTCCAGAATGATGTATGTTAGAACATTGCATGTTAGAATGTTAGACTTCTGGTATGTCATAGTCATATGATGGTAATAATGTGACATAGTATCAAACATCTAAACCATACATTCAGGGTCGGATTCTGTCATTAGCGTGTCATGACATTATCATAAACTTTAGTAAAATTAGTACTCAGTTTACCTCATGTCAAGGAAAATATACGTAATTCATTGTCAGTAAAGTATCATCACTTTGCCATACATATTCATAAAAAAATTTATATTACTATATATAAGATATATCAAACACAGTTTAGAGAAAATATGCATAGCCCTGTCATTAGAGTGTCAGAGACGTTTTACCTTTCACTTATCAAGTTACCCTTATGTCACTTGAATCAGGTGTTATGTCATCTTGACATTAAAATTGACCAAAGCAGCTTATATGACAGCTGATGTTTGTTAAATATTAATGTAGGTTTAAATCAGTTGTCATGATGAACTGTACGATAACTGCTTGCGTTGGATGATATATTGTCCCAGAAATAATTGCGATAAGCGATATTATTGTCAATTTATGACCATTTTATGCCAATGATATATTATAATAACATAATAATGCAAGTGCACCCTTTCAAAGAGCAATGAATTTTTTATTCTTAAGAATATTCAGACACTGGAATTGGAATGTCGAAAAATATCAAATATCCTAAATAAATAAAGCATAAATAAAAAAAACCACACAACCACAACAATAAAGAAAATGGACTCTCGGGCTCCGTTAACAGAAATTGCACTAAATATTAAACATTTGGCACAGGAGTGTAGGAGTCATTCACTCCTTAAGAGGCAATATACTGACAATCCAGTTTCTCAATGGTTAGGAGCTTTGTTAACAAAAAGTGCAAAGTAACATCATATTAGCTATAAGTTAGATATAAGTAACAATAACTCGAATAAAGTGACATGTTTGACATAAAGTCAGTTTAGGACTCCTCCTTTTTAGAATGTCTCTGGACATAACACAGAGGCGCTTGTGTGGAGATTTTCCTTCTACAGTTTCTTCCCTGACCTACTTTGCTCAGTAAAGTGGAGTGAAAGTGTACTTATTGGGATAGAATAAACACAAATGAGTACACTATTGTAATATAAAATTGTGAATTCTTTATGCTTTAGTTATTCATTGTGCGTTGTTACAGAAAGGGCGTATCCATAACGTGACTTCCCATTCTCCCTAGTGCCTTACTTAAGTTCAAGTTCACTTGTGCATTTGTGTCATTTTGTGAAGTTGCACAGAAGTTGTAATATTATGTTTATGTTGTGTGTGTCTTTTTAATCTCATATGTGTATAGGATGAGTTAATTAACCTGCTAGTGAAGCGCGTCAGTTTACCGGTGTTCATTCACTATTCAGCTTCAGCTCACGCAGCTTAAGCGGCTCAATCCCCGACATTATTCACCATGAGTGCGTTATTTGAAACACTAGAACTATTCTTTCTAGATTTTTCTTCTTCAAAAAGCATTGTTAGTGCATTGTTTGTATCTTGCGTGTCATTTTTTCACAGTATGTTTTAATTAAAACCGGTGCTAGTGCTTGCTATACATCTTAAATTCGAATGCGTACAGTTTTTACATTCGAATGTGTATTTTTATCTTAAATTTAATGAATATTCGAAGTTCGAATTTTAATTTGACAGCCCTAGAGCAGACGAGAGGACAGAAGCAGCGCGAATGGCTTAAATGTTGGTGACATTCATTCTTATGTAAACAAACACGCATGTAAACACAATGGGCAATATCGAGGTCAGCAAAAACGATCAAGGTCATGTCCATATATTGTACAATAAGTCGATAACGTAATTAGCGTGACAGGCCTATGTCATGTCATTCTATGAGGAGTCATGTCACTCTATGAACACCTTTCTTAAGTAAGGTATTACACAGTACACATAGTAATAGATAAAGCTGTCTTAGGTGATTGGGAATAAGAAATTGTGTCATGTGACACACCCTTTTCTTTTACAGTGATCTGATATGTTGTTGTATTAGTGTTTATTCCACTTAAAAAAATTTAAAGTGGGCCTATTTATACTTACATAATTTAAATAATAATAGGTTAAATAATCTCATGAGTATGTCTTCGTGCATGCACCAGTAGAGTCAGTTCAATTTTCTTAATATGCCATAGATGACATGTTATTCAAGGAATCTGAAGTAGACTCTTTTTTTTTTTGTAAAGTCGTGAAATTTGTTGCTTTGTCTCTTGCTTGCTGTTGCATTTTCAGTGTTCTGTCACAAGTAGCAGCAGTTAAAAGTTACGAGAATACGCTCCAAATCTGTCAGTGGGATAATTAATGATTGCAGTACAGAACAGCTGAGTCCTGCTCTCTCCTCCTTCCTTCTTACTCTTTCTCCTTCTCTTTCACACACACACACACACACACACACACACATGCGCGTACGTACATATTCCCAGGCCCCCCGACCAACTACGGTCTGACAGAGCTTTGGCGAGCGCAGCTGGAGAAGCAGCGGGCAGGGTCGCACATGCTCAGTATGTACAGAGCGGCGTATCCAGTGCACCCCACAGATGCATTCTGTCAGCCTCGACATGCCAGAGTGCCACGCCTGACCTCCATCAGAAAGAATGACCTGGAAATAAACCACATGCCAGGAAATGCTGCTAGACCAATGTCACCCCTGCCACGTGTGTAACCCTGTCTTTATCATATTTATTGTTCGGACAAATGCACATATATGTCATATTAGTTATTCTAAATAGCATCTATATACATCTTAATAAAGAAAATGATATTGTAAATATTGTCCATGCTGTTATTTAACACTTACCTTTCCTGGGATACAATTTTGAGAACTAGATGTTGAGTTTTAAAGTACGGCCAGTAATAAGTACGGATTGGAGTTACTGCTACCACCAGCAGGAAGGTGGACGTTGATTATTTTCACATCCTGAACTACTTTATTTCTCTTATACCACAGCAGTTTACCAGCGATTACCAACAAACTGTTCACATATCACACATTTTATTTTATTTGATCAATTATTATGCAACATTTAGTTCCGGTCCACTGATGTGATTGGTCAAGCAGTGTTCCATGAGTGCTTATATTTCCTGTAACTGCACTGGAATGTTTCACTGTGTGTATCACTCCACTTGTGTGTGTTCACCATGTAAAATTCCACTTCCTAGTTGGAAACAGTTACAATAGTAGAATTAGTGACATCATCAGCGGACATGGCAAATGATACTTCTCATACTGCTCTGGGTGTGTGTTCACGGGTGTGTGTGTGTTCACTACTCTGTGTGTGCACTTGGATGGGTTAAATGCAGAGCACAAATTCCGAGTATGGGTCACCATACTTGGCCACAAGTCACTTCACTTCACTTCACTTCACTACATGGATATAACTTTCGGCTTAAAATATGAAAGCTTGTCAGAGGGAGATGTAAAGGAAGAAGGGAAGCCGATTTCACCAGAAGCACCTTTAACAGGAATATACAAATCAATATGAGCTAACTAGCCAACATTATATAAAACGAGTGTGGCTTCTTCGAGATCTACTTCAGAACAGAACATTTGGTCATGTTGTGTCCTAAATGTCACTTACCATATTAATTTCTTGTTTATTAAACTGTTGTATAAAAGCAATGTCACACTTGTACTCTAAACGTGATAATAAACAGATTTTACGAATGTTATCTAAGCAATGTGGCATGAGTAAGAGTACAGTTATGCTTGATATCTGCACGGTTGTGATGCCTCATGCCTACATCCGAATCACAGCCTTGCACCCTTGCTAGTGCCACATTGCTTAGTTATACGTTTTTATTTGTTAGATAACCTTTGTAAAATCTGTTTATTATTAGCTTTAGAATACGTGGAGTGTCCACCATACGAGATGCCATGAGTGAGTTGATAATGCATTGGAATATGCGTATTAATATAAACCTGTGATATGCCTTGCACCTGGAACTTCCGTCAGAGCCTTTGATATAGAAAATTAATCAAGAAATCAACAGCGCTGTACTACTGTATAAAATGGATTATTATGCACAAAAAGGTGCATTTTAACATGCTTTTATAGCATATTTTTCTTCTCGTTGGCATCCCCAAGCACGTCTTACTATTCTGAAAGTTTTATAGCAACATTTGTGCTGGTTTGTGGCATAAAAATTAAATGCATGCACATTTTCTAATAATGCTTTATTTCTTTTACATTTTATATTTATGGATGTCACTCTTTTTTTTGTGTTATGTTTGAGAAACACTGTTTTGATTAACTTCCAAATGGGAAAAATGCTTAGGAAGGCAGGAGGATCATTTGTGATTAGTTTTTGCACATCCTGATTAAAGAAATAAATGTGCATATAATTATATGAAATGTATATAATTTTACTTCATCCTTCAAAGAAAATGCTGAATTTGAATTTATGTACCTTAATAGAGAAATGTATCCTGGGAGAGTCTCAAATTCTCAGATAAAAATAAATCTACAGTGAATATGCAAAATGAACTTGTGAAGTCCAGTTGAACTAAGAAACATCATTGATTTATTTTCTTGATACTTTACAATTGGGCTTGTTCAGGGTTCCTTTGCTGCATTTTTCATTTTAGAATGTAATTTCGAGCATTTTATCACTAATTTTCTATACAAGAAGGCACATGTCTCTTTTTATTTTTGTGAGTGTGTGTATGTATATATGTTCACAAGAGAGAGAGAAATAGAACTGGTTTTATTTGCTGAGCCGTGCTCATGAATTTATCCAATAACAGCCTGCAAATTCTATTTCTTGCCCAGATTTGGATGCAGGGTGGATATAATTTGCTTCGTTATTGTCCTAAAATAGCCTTGCTGAGCCATGCAACGTTCAAATCGGCCATGTGTGCTGGGAAGCGGCTGACTCGTTCAGGGGGAGATTCTGAGGGGACCTGTCCAAACTCCCATCCCATTAGGTGTTTAATTACAACGAATCAAAGTATTTAATTACGCAATCAAGGACGCTTACATTTGACGGTCAACCATCTGTGTCACACTTGCCCTGCTGTCTGAAAATGCAGATCAATTCTGCAGCCCTCGCTAGTAGGTCCTACTTTTTAACTGTGTGTGTGTGTGTGTGTGTGTGTGTTTTTTCTTCCAAGTTTACTGTATGCACAACCAGTTTAGATTTTGTTGACTCACGGTAAACATCCACATGATGGTGCCATCGTTACAGATCATGAACAAGCGAGCAGGCAGGCATGGTACGGTATACCATTGAGTATTTTTTTCTTCTCAGCTTTGTTTGAAAGTCCTTGTCTTGTATTAAACCATCAAAAAATTGATCACACATTTATTTATAAGGCACATTATATTCCAGGCTTTATTATTTCATTAGCATATTTTGAAAGATTTGCATTGAACAGCATAACTAAACAGCATAACTAAACTTATTTTATAGCACAGAGACCCTACCAAGCAAATCATGAGTAGCACTCAGAATGTACATATACTTTAATATAGAAAGTACATTGTATATAATATATTTGATATTCTAATATTTTGATATATTACATATATAATATTTACATGTGACATACAGAAAGTGAAATGTGACATTTGACACTATCCTGAAAATATGATATGGTCTCACTTGTTTGCATATGCACAACTCAAGTTACATGAAAAAATATGAATCTTAATGTTAGCATTCATCTTCAGTAACCGATTTATCCTTGTCCAAGTTGCACTGGATCCGGGGCCTATCCTGGGAACTCTGGGTGCGTGGTGGGAACCTATCCTGGATGGGATGCGCGTACCTCACTGGGAACCATGCACAAATTCATTCACACCTAAAGGTAATTTAGAGTAGCCAATCCGTTGGGAGGGGAGGAAACCCAAAACATGTACAGTAATCCAAGCTCAGGATTGAACCCTGGAGCTATGAGGCAGCAATGCTATCCACTGTGCCACCAAGCCATCCCTCATGATATTATCTTGCTGAAAATATATTACATATTTGGAAACATAAAAAACACATTCAACACAAGTATTCAACAGCATTAGCCTTACTGCTTTCAGCATTCATTTGACTTACCTAAAAAGTGATAAGCATAAAAGTCAAGACACTGATGTCAATGAAGGACAGTGGGAAAAAAAAAGTCAACATTGGATGATTTATCATTTTGAATTATTCATGAGTTCAAGTTCTCAAATGGGCATGAGAGCAAAGCATGCCATGCATATCCTTATTCCATCCTTCATAAATCTTGGAAATGATGAGCATTTGTGTTATTCATTACAGCAAATTGCAACATGGCTCCACTCTACATATTGATTAGCTGACATTTTGCTTATAGCATTTTGGAGCAGTATATTCGAGTGAAACACTTTAAGCAGTAGCACTAGACATTAGCAAGATTTAAGAGTTTACTTAGTCCCAAGAGTGGACTGAAAAACTCTGATAACAAACAACTCTCATTGGAACGGCAGATTTATCTCACTGGGATTGCACACTAAATCTGATCTAGCTTTACAATTACTGGCTTTAATAGCCTTGATATTTCACTTCAACTGCCACTGATTAAGACGACTGTGCATTCCAGTAACTTAATATGGTCTCCAACTATGAACTCTGAGTGCGTCAGTCTTTTTCTCGGCTGAGCTGACTGAACTCAAACGCTAGTTTGAAGAGTGCTTTTATCAGGCAGAGCGAGAACAAAAGGGAATAAAATGCCCTTAGCTGCTGTGAGGATTTGTAAATCATCCGCCACAAAGCCTGGAGATTTTTCATCAGCTAAGAACCTCATAGTGAACTGCCGACTTACACAGTAAATGACGTCATCCATAGCGATGCACTGAAAGGCAGGGCAGTGGGGAATTTGCTTGGAACAGCACTCATACCACAGCCTGGCCACAACATGGTAGCGATACACACTGATCCCCAGGTAAGGGTTAACATCAAACCGGTAGAGGAAGTTCCGAACTGCTACCATTTCTGTGGTCCTTTCTTTGCTGCCCACAATCAAGCTCTGCCTCCAGACATCAGTTTTGGGGTTGTAGCGCAAGAGCGTATACTTCAGGGTGCCACCAGAAACAAACAGTTCCCCGTTACAAGCCGTAGCTCGATGAGCAACAGCAAAAGTCTCATTGGGCAGTGGTGCAACAAAGGTCCATCTGTTAGTCCTGGGGTCATAACGCTCCACTGTGGATAGACACTCCCCTCCAATGGCATAGACATGGTCCTGTAGGGCTACGAGCTTGCAGTGAGGCCTGGCCTCATTCATTGGACAGATTTCACTCCAAATAGAGGTAATAGGGTTGTAGCAAAACACCTTCCTTGATGGTACTTTCCATTGGAAGCCTACAGCTACAAACAGGTAGTTGTCCATGGTGCACATTGCACAGCCTTTGGATAAGACTTCCTGGGGGATTCGGCACTGAAGGTGCCAGGTGTCTTTGTAATCATCATAGTAGTAAAGTCCACTAGATCCTCTAACATTGTAGGAGTCTGTAGACTGTGATGGACTTCTGGTCCAATCTGGGAAGTCCATGTCTGCCACCATGAGGCATCTTCTGCCTCTCCTGCGCTCTCTCTGGATCTGATCTCGCTCACCCGCCTTCAGTCGACCGTACAAGTTTGGATCTCGTAGGACCTGGAAGTAATTGTTTGACATAACTCTCAGAGCAGCCTGCTGAAGTGCATTATGTCCATGTTTCTTGGCAAGCATCAGTGCTTCCAGACAATTGCCCAAATCAAGTTTTCCAGTTAAACTCTCCAGTTCTGAATTTCCTATGTTCTCTACAGGAAAGTGAAAAAACTGGGCCCTAGCCACTGTTTCCACTTGTGGATCTTCAGAGGATTTCCAGCCAAATTCTTGTATTTCTGTAGGTGACTCTGGGGAGTTTGTTGAACGCTCTTTTGGAAGTGCTGGTGAGCGGCTACGGGTCACAGGAGGAGGGAAAGGGATCTGTAGTTCGGACTCTGCAGCAGCAGCAAGATAACTGTCCTTGCGAATTAGTCCATGTCTGAGAAGTCTTCCAGTTTCTGATCTGATGGGAGCTTGAGACACCCTATCTGAGTCATTTGAGAATTCCAGATCTCTAATGATTAAAGAGGAAGGCAAGGGACTTGGTGTTCGAGGTTTATCCATTACATTGGACAAAGTATTAGCTTCATATGGTCCATAAGTCGGACTTACTGAATGGGTGGGGCTTAAATCTGAAACCGACTGTGAGGATGTCTCGACAAAATAATCATAAATCTTACCACGAACTGCAGTACTTTGATCGCCAGGCCCCTCTATTACCAGGTTAGCGTTCTCCACTTTGATCTCTGCCTTTGACTGGAAACTGGAAAAAGTACCAGGATGACCCATATTCTGCCTGAGCTCTCTGCCAACTTCAACTCCACCATCCATTTTTTTTAGCTGGCATGGCGAGCGACGTCCGCTGGGACTTGTTGCCGCTTTGACATCTAAACCAGGTGTCAGTAGATTCAGTCCTGTTTTGCAGGCTTTTACCTCTCTCTCTGCCTTCTCCCAGAAGTCCTCCATGTTATGCTCCACACCAGAGGAAGCCGAAGAATTTTCCTCTGTATTGGTCACAAAGTCCAGAGACTTTTTACAGTCTTTAATTTTACATTCCACACCAGAGGAAGGCAAGGGACTTCTCTCTGCATTGGTCACAAAATCCTCAGATTTTTTATCCACTTCTGTGTTGCAGTTCACACCAGAGAAAAGCCAGAAACTTTCCTCTATGTTGGTCACAACGTCCGCAGACTTTGTATCCACTTCTATGTTGCGTTCCACAAAGGTTGGTGAGGAACTTCCCTCTGTGTTGGTCACAAAGTCCTCAAACTCTTTATTCTCTTCCTTTTTAACCATGGCATCTGTTTTTTGTAGTTGATGAATGCCTTGCCCAGTATCCTCAGAGGACTGACTAGACCGGTTTTCTCCATCATATTCCTCTTTTTCTCTTTCTTTCAGAGGTTCTAACACCGTTTTGCAAGGGCTGCAGGTTTCAGGACTTGGTTGAGTGTTCCTGGGATGAGGGAGCCTCTTCTTGGCCTGTGTTTGGCCTCGAGCCCTGGAGTTGTAATATCGGAAAACCCAGGTGACGAAAAGAATAGCAGCAGCAGACACAGTCAGCTTGGCCAGGAGCTGCATGTCAAAGCGCACTCCCAGCAAGTCCGCTATGGGCATTTCTGGTCGAGCAGGTTTGGCAGTCAACTGGATATTTAGTCTTTATTTCGGATGCCGAACCTAGCGCATCCCAGCCTGTGTAACTTGACGATGAATACAACTACAAACTGCCAGCTCTCTTTCTATTGTCAATGTGGGATAAGGAACCTGATACCTGCCCTTGTTGAATTTGCATGCTGCACACCATGAGGGTGGGACCGTGGGTGTTATTCCACCTGGTGCAGGCAATTGCTCTTAAACCACAGCTCTAGAGCTGATAAAGGACTGTCTATTGACATCTGTTGACTTTGAGTTATTTGCAGATGACAGTATACACATACTCTTTTTTTCAGTACTTCAAACCATAAAATTGCATAAGATATTTTTGCACTTTTATTGATATTTTATTCATATTTTCAATGTTCAGAAAATAAGGATGGTTTGTCATTGATCAGTGTTGTATTCTATCTGCAGAATCTTAAAGTAATGAACATACCCAAGGTACTACAAGCACGTGGGTGTTGGATATTTGCATTTGTTTTAAGGGTGGAGATGGCTGATATAAAACATTAAACACATACAGAAGTGCACAGACCAGGATGCAACTGTTTGCACAGTTGTCTTTGCCAATAAATCATCAAGAATTATTACATATGCATTAAATTCTCCCACTGTTTATAAGATGTATAATATCTTACATATGCAAAGGAAAATTAGTCAGTATTCTTAAGCCAACCTCAAAAAATAGACTATAGTCATCTAAAACTCTATGGTGAACCTGTTACACTTTGGTAATATTTTGAACATTGTGTTTTTCTTTTTTTTTTTGTTACAACCTGATAGCACTGTCATGTAGATGCTCTAAAGAAACATGAACCAACAAGCACACTTGAATAGGTCTGAATAATTCATAGTTACACAGGCCTGCTCCTTCAACTCCTTACTTCTCATATGTCGAGTGGAACATTTTGGTGGATTGAGAAATGTGACAGTGGATTTGGCACTTTTTTGTCTTATAATTTCAATAGACCAAATAAATTTGATACAAGATCATGAAGTCTTGATCTTATGCTTTAAAAAGTGCTCTGTATGAAACTAAACTATTTATATTTTTACAGGCTTACGACAGTCATTATAAGGTGTCACATAGGCTATGTGACTTCATAAATTTACAGTATTATGCTTTATGAACAATGAATTTATAGAAGTACTGCTTATATGTCATAATGCATTGCCCTATTTGTGATGGTGATTAAAATACTATATATGAGTCTGTTATAATGCATTATGCATTACAATATTCTTATGAACAGATGTTATGTTATGTAAACTGACATTATTAAATTATATACTCATGCTTTAAAAATTGTCATGCAACTATGTAACTATAACTAATTACATTAATACAAGCTTAGGCAAGGCATTGTAATGTGTCATGTAGGCTAAATGACACTTTATGAATACATATATAATGCATTATGTGTACTGGATTCATTAAGCTGTACATTATAATGCATTGCCCAGTGTGTCTACTATATATAACATGCCATCTACAATATTCGTATAAATGAATATTATAATGCGTTATGTAAACTAACATTATTAAATCATATGCTCATGCTTTAAAATGTGCTATGCATGCAAGTACATTTATACAGGTATCATGTAGGCTGTATGACACTGTATAAATATATATACAATGCATTATGAATGATTCAAATAAAGTATTAACAAAAGTTGTGTTATAAAATATTACCTTGTTTGTGATCTAGATACAGCACTATATGAAAGTTATAGTGCATTATAAATGTCTACAATGTTCTTATGGAGAGATGTTATAATGCATTACATATCCTGACATTATGAAGTCATATAATTGTTTCATTTATGAAGCACTATGCATGCAATTAAAAGTAATTACATTTAAGCAGGCTTATGCCAGGCAGTATAAGGTATAGTTATATTATAAGGTGTCATGTTGGCTACATGATACATTATAAATGCATATAGTATGCATTGTAAGTATTGGATTCATAGTCAAGTTGTATGTTGTCATATATTACCCTGAGTGTCTACAATGTTCTTATAATGACATATTATAAAGATCATATAATTATGTAACATGGCATCGACATTGTTTTTAAGAACAGATATTATAATGTTCTATGTAAACTGACATTATTAAATGATATATTTTTGTGCCTTAAAATGTGCTATGCATGTAACTCTAAGTACATTTATACAGGTATTATGTCAGCTATAACACACACACAATGCATTATGAATAATGGACTCATAGGAGGTATTAAGAAAATGTATGCCATAAAGTATTACCCTGATGTGATATAGATACAACACTATATGAAAGTTGTAGGGCATTATGAATGTTTACAATGTTCTTACTATAATGCATTACAAAGCCTGACATTACAAAATCATATAATTTCATTTGTAACATGCTATGCATGTAATTAAAACTAATTACATTTATGCAGGCTTATGCCAGGCATTATAAAGTTTCATATAGACTATACGACATTATATAAGCATATATAGTGCGTTTTATTTACTGGATTCATAGTCAAGTTGTATGTTATAATGCAAGGTTATAATGTATCATGTATTATCATTAAAAGCTCCTTAACGCCCCAGAAGACTTACTTTCATTTCTTTGTTTCCTTGAGGACATCATTTGCATCGGCACGCAAATAAACAACACAGCACAACCTGTGTTACTCGTTTTCCAACATTTCCAACAGATGCACTGATGACATCATTTAAAGGCAAAGCCATTTTAAACTGAATGCTTCATAAACAAACTACAACTGGAAATGATGTGCAATAAATTCCCATTTATGTCTGTTTGAATACATGTTTTGTTTTCTAAAAAGAATAGTACAGTCACATTATGCATTCCTCATTCAATCTTGCTGCATATTCTCGCCATAATGGGCGTTTCAATCTCCCAGAAGCTGTGGAGGAAAACAGGATATCGCTTGTATGTCTTTCTCACATGAATGTGATCATTCTGTAAACAAACTATTGGCATCGGCTTTATCCAGACCAAATATTTCAGCCATTAAACTGCGATTTGAGCACAGTTCTAACGCTTTTATTGGAGATGACGACTCTGAGCCTTTCTGTGAATATCAACTGAGATATGAACAAACCCAGAATGTACTGCAGGGCCTGTTTCAAATGGAGAAGGCATTGAAATGGAACAAATGCTTCAGAGTGTGACAAGAGGAGGAGGGGGGAAAAAAACAGAAGCTAGGCTAGTCAAATCTGTCAGAATGATCACTGAACAAAAGCGTTCTTCTGTTCATAATGTTCTTAAGGCAACCAGGTTCACGTTAGAGAAATGTATGGAACTAAAAAAAAAAAAAAAAAAAAAAAACCAAAATGGAATAGAGGCTATTTTACTAAGCTCATATTTGACTAATCTCTCCTCCTACCTAGGCTTCAGTCCTAATCTTTTAATACACAGTCTGTTTAGAGGAGCTTAAACTGCAATTCTTCTGAATGTATGCAGGATTACTTTTCATCACGAGGGCAGCCTGAAAGATGAGTGGCAGAAGACAAACTTTTGCAAAAAGTTCACATGAAACTTTATGAAACAATTTACTTATACCCAGGGTGGTTTTCAAGAAGGCAGAGAATATGTTTTTTTTTTTTTTTTGGTGTTATACTGATCTCACTTTTGAACCATTTTAATAAGAGCAAGTTGACTTTTTGAAGGGGACCAGCGACTAATTTAGATTTGGTTTTGCAGAGCTTTCACTGATGCAGTGTTTAGTCCATTTGAATTGATCCCTTTTGTGTTCACCCCTTCGGTGTGGTACTTTAGGCAGGTAAGAACACAGCAGTCACATTCAAGTGTGCACCAAATCAATCTGAACGAAGTGGTCTCAGCCCAAGTGGACTTTGGTGCAATTTGATGGCAGTGAAGAAGCTATTTGAATTTGACTTGATTTGAATCAACCCTACTTCACAAAGTGTACCAAATGTGCCATGTAACTTGGGAGTGCAGCATTTGTTTTGTAGATGCAAGCTGCTAAACTGAGCCATGAGACCCAAACTGAGGCAAAGGACAGAGCTGTAGTGCTGCAGAAATGTGCTGCGTTCTGGATATTTGGGCTGATGAACAAAAAGAGCAAATAAATCCCGGATGTAATACACGAAACAATTAAAACAGGTATGAAGAGCACTCTTAGTTATTAATTGAGAAATTTGTTAAGAAATTAGCACCAGAATCACTGAGCATCTCACAAATATTATAATATAAACATATTAAATGTGTTTCAGGATGAAGGTTTCCTTAAATAACATTACCCTTGTGAAGACGTTTACTACTCTGTAATATTGAGATAGTATTAGCTTCTGGCTAGCTAGCATTATATTAGCCTTACAAAGCATTACAGAAAGCAGAATTTTTTTTTTCTGGAGGGTTAACCATTTCAAATTTGCACATTTATAATGTTGAGAAAGGTTGCTAATGTTACAAACAAGTTAGGACTAATGACAGAATGTTTGTGCAAACATGAAGCTTTAATGTTAGCATGTGGCTGGTATGAAAAGCTAGCATGATTATGATTGACACAGAAGCAGAGAAAACTCTAGTAGCTTTTTATCCAATAACGTTCTGCACTGTTAATTATCGGATTCCTTCTGTAATCCCAAAAATTTGAAAATGGAAAAATGTTTCCATTTTGTCCAACAGACTGTTTCTTCTCATTTTTATTTGTTAAGGAAAATGTTATAATATTTTGTCAAGGATTTTCAGTACAAGGGTGAGTCTGAATCATTGGCATTGGTGAAAAAAATCTGTGATCAATATATTTTGTCAAGAAAAAAAAAAAAAATTCAAAAGGCCCACTTTTAATAAGTGGCCTATGTGGGATTAAGGTTACATAACACAGAAATTTTATGCAGAAACCTTCCATTATTGTGGTACACTGGGCACAGTGATTCATAAAAAAAATGTTTAGCCGAGGGCAAAATGCTGACACATACATGCAAAGCTGTCATTTTAAAATACAGTTCCTATATGACTATAAATAAAGACATTGGTGGAAGATGCAAATGCCAATTCAAGCCCAGATCAGAGCTTGCCAGTCAGAACAAACAGTGCATTGTTGTATGAGCACACGTAGCCTTGTCGAGTTGATCATCTCCATGTTTTAATACAGGTGATATGAAACAAATACAACAACCCTGTTTACACTCCTTTGAGGAACAGAGGAACGGGAGGAGGGGAATAAACGGTGAATAACATGATCCTAGCAGTACCTGTTAGGAGAGAGTTACATACTGTACACGATGCAGGTCACTGAATATATTATGCAACAAGAAAAGAGGGTAAGAACATGTGGGTGAGAGCAGCGCGAGGCGACAATGCCGCCACCGTAACAGACGCAGAGGAGGAGAAATCGCCAAACGTCACATGCACCACAACCTGGAGAAGAGAGGCAGACGTACACTATGTTATGTCTTATTTCAAGCCTGCCATCATGATGCACAGGTTTGAGGGAGCATTAAATCAGAATAAGGGAAGTCTATTTAGTCAATTTTTTTTTTCTGTCCTTGAATAAAATTCCTTGGTTATGATTCCTCAATGATGGTGTTACTGAACTGGGGATGACCAAACATGTATAGGCAATAAAGCTTTGCTAATCTCCCACCCATCTCCCTTCAACCCCCTTATATCTCAATTTCATTTTTTAATATACCTCTCAGTATTTACACAGATGTACACAAAATACATTTAAAAAGAGGGTCTTCTGTTTTTACTTCTCAAATAAAATCTCACCAGTTCACAGGACTTGTTTTTTTATGAGTCCTTTTTTTTTTGTACATTCCAGCCATGAGCCATTCAAGAACAAAAAAAGAATGGGAAAAATACTGTGCTTGAACACAAAAAAAAAAAAAAAAAAAAAAAAAAAGGCGTCCAAAAAGAGGATGTTTGTGCTCGAGTGCAGTGTAGTTGTATGGGTGGAACAGCGATTATTGTTTTTGTGTTTTTGTTTTTAGTCTTTCCTATTCGTATCGCAGTCCACTACAACCACCATGACATCATGAGTTCATCTCAAAGAAGAAAGAAGCCCAGTTTTTTTTTTCTTTTTTTGACTCACAGGCTGAGATGAGACACAAAAACGAGTTATGGACAATACAGAAGGTGGAGTTTCTTCTTATATTAGGAATATCTTTTGCTTTTTGTAGTTATAATAACAGATGTTTCCATCAGGTTCTTACAAAAAAAAAAAAAAAAAAAAACGAAAACAAGGAGAGAACGTGGCACCTCCTGGCAATGTTGCAGATGTCCTCCGAAGACAGTCCCAAAGTGTGCCAGGGTGGGGAAGTGTGTGTGCTTGGTCAGCGTGGACGGACACGTGGGTGTGGGCAGTTGTTTTTTTATTTTTCCTCTTATTATTCAGTTTTTATTCGAATGCTCATTTCAGTTTGATAGTCAGAACGAGGAGGAGGGGCAGCCATATCAGTCCGTGCGCGTGCAAACTGGGACCCCCACCTGCAAACAGCAAAATGTGGCGTCAGGGTTAGCATATCCAAAACTGACCAGTTACATCAATAACAGGGTTCCTTTCCTGGCAAAAAAAAATATTTGGTCGTGACTGATAGTTTAATTAATAATTTGTTTTCAATCTATGATTTCAATGTTGTTGATGAGAGAGGTCAGAGGAGCATGGCCAGAATGGGTTGTGCTGATAGGACAGCTATGGTAACTCCAATAACCGCTCTTTACAACCGCGGTGAGCAGAAAAGCATTTCAGAATGCACAACACACCAAATCTTGAGGCATAGGAGATACAACAGCAAAAGACCACAGTGAGGTTCCAGCCTTGATAGCTGGTTTGGTGTGTTGTGCATTCTGATATGCTTTTCTGTTCACCACAGTTGTAAAGAGTGGTTATTTGAGGGGTTGTAGCCTTCCTGTCAGCTTGAACTACTCTGGATATTCTTCTCTAACCTCTCTCATCAACAAGGCCTTTCAGCCCACAGAACTGCTGGTCACTGGATGTTTTTTATTTGTCATTCTGTGTAAACTCTAGAGACTGCTGTGTGTGAAAATCCCAGGAGATCAGCAGTTTCTTAAATACTCACACCAGCCCGTCTATCACCAACAACCATGCCATGTACAGTCAAAGTCACTGAGATCTCTTTTTTTCCCCCCATTCTGAGGTTTGATGTGAACATTAACTGAAGCTCTTGATCTGTATCTGTGTGTTTTTTGGCCTGATTGGATAATAGCATGAATGAGCAGAGATACAGTTGTTCCTATTAAAGTGCCTGGTGAGTGTATAATATTCATACTTTTTACAAAACGCATCCTGAATTTAAATAAATGGTCCAAAAAAAGAGTGCTACATTTTTCCATGCTTTTTCTACACAAAAACTCATAATAAAAGGAACTAAAGCGTGGCTTCGGGTGCTTTGGTCCACTGTAATTTAATTCCAGAAAGAGACCTCTGAGGAATAAAAGAGCATGTGGAAAATGTCTCTCTTTCTGCATCGGTGCTTTTTTGAAGTTACAATATAGAGGACAGGCTGCAAAGACCAGGCGGCTTTCTAAATCCTCCGATATTTCACTGTAATTGCCTAATGCACTGAAAGGGGCTTCTGAGTGAGCAATGCACTAATGCTAAGTGACCATAAGCACAACCCCAACACATATTACAACATTTTCATGATGCATGCGGAGATCATGAGTGACAGCAGCGTTCTGTCACCTGTGTGAAAAGTGCCATTGACTTCAATTACTATTATTATGGAAGAGACACAGTGCTACAACTGCATGTTCAGGGTTTGCACTGCTTATCTGAAGTAAGATTCAAGCCTTTTACAGCAATTTCAATGTTGATAATAAAACTATTTTCTAAAGTTATTATAAAGATCAACAATTAACCTTGGCTTTAGCTAATATTTAGTTACTGCTGACATTATTCATTTATTTGGTTACAAATTCTGCCGAATGCATAAACAGGAGAGTTTAAAGACGAGAAAAAGCTGTAGCTAGCATCTGAAAAAGTTTCTAAACTCATCAAAGTGCTGCCAGATAATTTGCTGATGTTATGATAGCACTAATTTATGTATACTTATTTCAACATGCTGAAATAACACGTCTCTCTATATATAAAACAACAGCTGTGCCATTAGCATTTAGATTACTTTTTCCAATGTTGAAATGATATATTTGTAAGTTAAATTATGTCAAATTTCATTCAGTGTAATTAAATACCATATTGTCTGTCCACCCACAGAAATTCAACCTCATTTCAAACAATCAATAATAATATTAATATTATTAATATTATTATTATTATTATTATTATTATTATTAACATCTAAGAACAAATGGGGAAATATGCCCCCTTATGCCCCTAGAAAAATCAGCAAAAAAAAAAAAGAATATTAAAAAAAGGTTATATGAAATGACATTTCTGCCACTAGAATTTGGATTTAAATATTGTGCTATTTTTTATATCTGAATTTTATACTATTTTGAAATTGTACATCAAGTTTTGAAGTTGAAAGAAATGAGAATGAATATGTAGTCAAATTTGACGATGTACAAAATGTATGAAATTCAAATATTAACAGCGAAACATAGATTTAGTTCACCAAATTCAAATTCACTTTGAGGGGCATTTAATTTATTGACAGCTGATTGGCTGAAAGAAACAACTGGATCTAGCAACGTTTGTATTTCTGAAGCTCTCTGATGTAGCACTGTATAAATTTGTATCTTTTTTTGTGTTTTGTACCTGTGTGATTAACTTGAAGTCAAATTCATTTTTACTTAAATTAAAACGGTACGTCCAATTCAAATTATGAAATATAAATTCTATTTGCAACTTTAAAACCTGATTTACAAGTTTTTTTTCCATTTGTTGTCTCTGTAATACCAGACTATACCAATAGTTAAAATATGGAAGTATGAAACACTTTTGTTGTATACTGCATGTTATATATTATATTTTAAAAACAAGCATTATTAAGTAGTTTATTCAAAATTATGCACAAACCTAAACAGGAATTTTAAAAAATTAAGCATTGTTAAGGCTTTGTAGCATCTGTACAAACCCTACATATGGACTCTCCCACTTTTTTTTCTATTTCTGTGCTGAAATATGGATTAATAAGAATTTTTTTTTTTGCTGCACAGACGCGTGTACAATGTCCTCTCAGGGCCTTGTTCCTACAAGCTATTTGCCTTGCATACGAGGCTGAAGGACGACCTGATTCTGTCCCTACAGTCATGCACCTGCTCGCGGCTGCATTTGCATATTCAAATTTATATCCGCGGGTACCAGAGGGTAATGTGAGAAAGAGAGAAACAGAGAAAGAAAAAGACAAAGAGAGATCAAGACAGAAAGAGAAGGAGAGAGATTATTTTTTGCTCTTAAATCTCTCATTTTTACGTATAGGTCTGTAAGAAATTACAAATGAGCCAGTGAGATTTGCTCAAAAACTGTAATTCATCAGCAGCTCGCAGTCACTGAGGTTTCAGCGTTTTTCACTGGGAATGACGGCTCATGCATGTGAAATGACAGGAGACTGCACAGCTTCATGAGGGCTATTAAAAGAAAAGGACTGAGCCTAATTTATACTATAAGTATATATAAGTGTGTATGTGTATAGTGTTAATACATGAATATGTGAAGGTGAAGCTCTACATCGTTTCGTGTAGTAACAACAACATGAAAACTTGCTGTGACTTAGTGAAGGTTATAATGCTGATTATTACCCTGTAACATATTCACTGAACCTCAGATAATGTGAGTTTAATCCTTTCTATAAATATCTATGGAAAGGCAATTACACCACAGTCAATATCATCAAAAGTCATGGTGTTAAGTCAACCTGAGATCAAATTTGACAAACCCTGTCTTTATGTCGGTTTTCAAGTAAAATGTATGTAGGTTTATCTGAGTTGTCATGAAGGGCCTATGTAGTTGTCATATAGCCCTATGAACACTACTCCTAGGCACTGATAAGATTCTTATGAATATCTATCTATCTGGTAAGTTTATGACACTGTAATAAACAGCTGTATATATTTTCTATCCTAAATGAGACGGACTTTGGTATTGATGTTTGATGTTAGATCATCGCCATTATACAACATTATGAGTTATAAAGTCATATAACATAACCTTATGTCAACAAAAATTTGACAATTCCGGTGTTAAGTCAACGTGACGTGATGTCAAAAAGTATTTATGATAGAAAACACCTGTTGGAGTAAGCAGTAACACTCTATAACAGTAACATATTAACAAATCATTGTAACTGTGCTTATACTTCTTTGGTAAAGCATTTTATAAACTTTAGTTTTGCCTCATAAAGCTCTAATAAGGTGCTATAAATAATTCATAGCTTATAGTCAAGTTGTAACGCAAGTATTACTATTCATTATAATGCCGTCTGCTGTACCACACAATATAACCTTTATAACCTGTAAATGATTATAAAGCAACTGTAAAATTAATTAACATTTATAAAGATGTTAGACATTTCAAGAATTATGAGCACAGTTATAATGCTTTATAAGTATGAGCTTAATAGAAGGTGTTACTGAATACTGAATAAATATCTATGTAAGTTTATCTCATCAGATGTCATAAAGGGTTTATGAAAGTGTCATGTAGCTTAATGAACAGTACCCTTAAGTAAAGCGTTCAGAATTTAGCCTATAGCCAGACTTTACTAACACATTATTAACATGCTTATAGAGTTCTAGCGCTTTTAAATTCAGTCTTAAGTTCATAAATGCAATTTTAAATTCATATACTGTGTTGGAAGGAGCAGATGCTGCAGAGACGCTTCGCAGGTGGCTCACTTGTCATTTCAAAAATGTGAAAA
Organism: Pangasius sanitwongsei; assembly: GCA_037576675.1. Taxonomy (NCBI): domain Eukaryota; kingdom Metazoa; phylum Chordata; class Actinopteri; order Siluriformes; family Pangasiidae; genus Pangasius; species Pangasius sanitwongsei. The sequence continues at coordinate 16,345,424 of CM075022.1, forward strand.
AACTCACAGAAAAAAAAGAAAAAAAAAGTTTTGTGCTCTGGCAAACAGCCGGATCCCATCTCATTCGCAGTCCCAGAAGGTTCCCACACTTACTGTTTTGATTCTGTGTGTTTTTCATCATGCTTGGGTTTTCTGCAGGAGAGAACAGAAATAGGAAAGAGAGTGAGAGGTTGAGATGTGAGGCAGCTGTTGTGTCGTTAAAACAAAAAGTCATTATGTAACAAACTTTACAGCATCGTCACAACATTGTCACAATTATTTTTCTCTCATTTATTATTGAAGCCTAAAGCTACGAGCTCGTTTCTTTCTCGCTACTAATCTAAATTCTTTATTACAGGTGCCGATTTGTAATACAGGGACAGCACACACACACACACACACAGATCGCCCACAATTGCTGAGGTTCAGAGGATGCCGTGGGGTCTGTCGGGCCGTTAAATGAACATTAATGCTCTTTTTGGCCGATCTGTCCCTGCAGACAGAACCTGCCCCACAGTGACACTTTCCCACCAAATGACTTCCCCGACAATTTGTAAATTTTCAGGAGATCTTAATGAGGAGATGGCGGCGAGGCGATTCTTCATCTGATGGACTGCGTGTCATTTTCTCCATTACAGCTCTGGAAATGGAGGAACTAAAGTCTCCACTGTCTCTGAGCATCAGTGATGACTTTGTGTGACTTCTTTCATGTCGATAAAATGTTTTGTGTGTAACAGAGCAGAAACATGTGTGTGTCTATACAGCGTATATTTGACTGGGTTATGGTCAGAGAGGGAAAATACCAAATCAGAATTATTATAATTCTTTTTCCATTTTTGTTGTATTTTTGTGTGGTTTTTCCATTTTGTTTCCATTACTTTCACTTTTGATTTTCTTCATTATATTTCACAAGAACAATTTACAGTTTAGGAAAATTATAATGTATGGACATCATTAATAAATGGGAATTCATGTAAAGATCAACAAAACGCTATATAGATGAGGTATCTAGATGTGTGTGCATGTGTGTATGCACTGCATAGGGTTCTGCACTGTGAAAGGTGTGTGTATACGATGAGGCGTGCATGTGTGTGTGTGTGTGTGTGTGTGTGTGTAGAACTCAGTGGGTTATGTGCTGTGAGAAGCATGTCTGTGTGTGTATACGTGTAGTGACTAACCGAAAACGATGAGGCGCGTGTGTGTATCAGTAGAACCCAGTGGGTTCTGCGCCGTACAGCGGTACATGGAGCCGTTGAGTTCTGCAGGCACTCGCTCCAGCACCAGCTCTTTCCCCTCCCTCTCACTGCTGCCGTCCAGCAAACGTCCTCCCACTCGGGTCCAGGTAAACAGCGGCTCGGGGAACACCTCGTTCTGTAAGACAGTGAGTGTGTGTGTGTGTGTGTGTGTGTGTGTGAGGTAGAAAGATGTGTTCACTCTTGATGCTAATGCAGAAAATCCTTTAAGATAAAAAGCAACCTGAGGGATGAGGCATCCCATAATATCAATAATATAAACCCATTTTACACTGTGCTACGGTAACTGAATAAATCAGCGCTTTAATGCTGCTTTTTCCCCTTTTTTCTCTCAACACATTCCAGTTAGCACCATTTTTCTTCTTTTAACTCAACTTTTACTTAAAAATTCTATCAATAATCGAGACACTTCCCAGCAGAGGAAATGAGAGCGAGTTGCCGTTATTATAACTCTGTTATTATAGATTCATTCAGCGTCCTTGTGAACTGCAGAGACAAATAAAAATGGAGTTTGTGTATCAGGCACAAGGTCCATGAAAGCACTCACAACAAATAGGCACTTCACATGATGGCAAAAGACTATCGAGTTTTACTCTCGCCCTCTTATGGCGCCACTTTGTCAAGCATTATCTCTTATTAGGCCTGGAAAGGCTTGCAGCAAAAAAAAAAAAAAAAAAGTATTATCTTAACTAATGTTCAGCACAAGTGTGTGTAGGTGTGTGTCCATTCTTTTAAGCTTTTTTCCCCCCACTATCTTTATTTCTAGGCATTTAGCTTTGTAACTCCAACAGACAGCTAGGATGTACAACAGGTCAGGTTTTCTTAAATATGTTGACTACGTCACAAGCAATAAGGCCAACTTGTGAATATAGCAAGCACATTACGCCTGGGCTGCATGATTTAACCTGAAATGTGTAAAAAGTTGTAGCTTTTACATCTCAACTTACATTTAGCTGTTCAGCTTTCCAGACATTAAAGAGAAACAGCAGAAAAAGCCTCAGTATGAACTAGCCTGAACTCTGATTGGCTCATGACATCCATCCAGCACAGACACACTCATCTGGCAAGGTCATGTGACCTTTGACAATGATTGATATAACATCATAGCTTGGCTGTGTGTCACACATTCACACCTTGACAGCACTGGAATGAGTTTGGGTTTGCTGGTGGCATCAGGTCACAATTCAGAACCCAATCCCACTCCCCAAAAAAAAAAAAAAAAAAAAAACAGTTTTCCTGTGAGCTCTTCGACTGTCATGTACTCCCTTTCCCGATTCCCATGAGGAGATGAAACTAACTGGAAATGAAAGTCTGTTTGAGATGTGCAAATATTTAGAAGCCATATTATCTTCACACAATAGTGTCTTTACAGACTCACACACACATACACGAATGCGCACACACACATACACACACACTCATGATCAACTGAACACCACTCCACTCCCTTTGCACACTTCTTTCTTAAATTGTTGCTAATAGACTGCACACAAAATACTGTACTGACCACCTGCACTCTTGCTGCTAACACTGTATTTATCATAGCAAATACATAGTGTCATAATATGTTATGTTGAAATTTACAGAATTTTAGTATTATATTGTTATATCTTTTTGCACAACCTGTCACATATGGCACTCTGTCCACTTTATCCACGCTAGAACTGTGTACTAGTCAGTGCTGCACTGTCCTTTACTGAGCCTATTGACCTGTTTTAGGAAATTTGTACTTGACTTGTGCTGTTTGTTCATGATCGCACACGTGCACTTTATGTAGTCCTGTGTACGTTTGTGTAGTCTTTAGTTAGTTCTGTGTAGTCTCACGTAGTTTTGTGCTGTTTTATGTAGCACCATGGTCCTGGAGGAACGTTGTTTCATTTCACTGTGTACTGTACCAGCTGTATATGATTGAAGTGACAATAAATGCCACTTGACTTGGCTTGATTTGATAGACTTAAACAGAATGTAGTTCATGTGGTGGTATTTTAAAGGTTTAGCTGAACAGGTTGTGTTGTTTAGAGCCCTCTGCTGCCTGTGAGACAAAGTACAATTGCAAATTAAACAGTAGGCTGTCAAGGAGAAAGGGGTGGAGCTGGACAGCTGGGTTTCACCAAGGAGTGGAGCACATTTCTGGACTGGGAAAAGGTGAACGAGCAGAAGACAGAAATGAAGAAACTATACAAATATTCAAGCACACTGTATCCATAGGACATCTCTAAAAAAAATAAATGTGTTTGGAAAATAATATAATGCACTCCTAACTACTACTATTACTATTACTGTGCATACTGCTACTACTTCCACTCCTCCAACTATTACTACTCTTACCACTCCGAATACTGCTGCTACTACTACCATTACTACTAATACTATTCTTATTATTACCACTACATACCACTACAACTACTACTTCCACTCCTAATACTAATACTATTTACAGTATATTTATTATTGCTGCTCCTACTACTACTACTACTACTACTACTACTACTACTCCTACTATTACTCCTCCTACTGCTACTACTACACCTACCACTAGTACCTCTTCCTCCGCCTCATCGTAATACTACAACTACCTGTCCTCTGCTACTACTAATCCTACTACTACTCGTACTATTGCTCCTCCTTCTGCTAATACTTCTACTATTACTACTGCTCCTACTACTACTACTACTACTACTACTGCTACTACTAGTCCTCGTACTACTACTACTACTCCTACTCCTGCTACCACTACTCCTACCACTAGTACCTCTTCCTCCTCCTCATCTTGATACTACGACTACTACCTCTCCTCTACTACTACTAATCCTCCTGCTACTACTTCTACGATTACTACTGCTCCTAATACTTCTAGTCCTCGTACTACTACTCCTGCTTATATTACTTCTATTGTTACTACTTTTACTACTATTCCTACTACTGTTGTTACTACTGCTACCACTTCTATTATTATTTCTCCTCCTCCTATTACTGCAATTTACTGGGGGCAGTCGTGGCCTAATGGTTCGAGAGTCGGACTTGTAACCCGAAGGTCGTGGGTTTGAGTCTCGGGTCCGGCAGGGATTGTAGGTGGGGGGAGTGAATGACC